>JAJQOW010000018.1:3361502-3639002 GCA_037975125.1 Latrodectus hesperus | reverse complement strand
AATTTCATCCTAATTTATCCAAAACCAGAGGCTACCTCCGAATAAACTAAGACTGATGTGAAGAAAGCAATTAACTCAGTTAAACTGGGACTTAATATTAAAAATGTTAGGCCAGTATAAAAGGGAGGTATATTCCTAGAAACCTCAAACGCGGAAGATTTAGATAAAATTATTGAAGTTAGCAAGAATGACATACTCATTGAGAAAATAGAAGTCGAGAAACCACAAAACAGACGTCCTAGGTACGTACTATACGATGTTGATAAAGAAATAGAAAGAGCAGAAGTTGCTGAAGAGCAGAAATTTTTCAAAATTCTCAAATATAGAGGGTATTAACACATTTTTAGAACGATTTCGATTAAGAATTTAAAAAAGTAAGTGTTTTGAAATAAAATTTTTTGCCAACAGCTTATTATTTGAAATGAGAAATATCGTCTGCTACTTTTAAATTTATTGTTCTTTCAAAATGTAGCATGTAAAAAAGCTGTGGATTGAGGGATATGTTTTTGCGCTTTCTGAAGGGAAATATTTTTATTACAGGATTCAAAAACGTTATGAAATGCATGTTATTAAAATTTCTAAGTGCAAAATGAGCAACATTGTTAATCGGACAGGTAAAAACCTTCAGTCATTATTTCTACATGGAAAGAAGTCCCCAAACGAATATCCGAAAATAGTACGTACTGTTTCAAATGTTCCTAAATGGAAATCGCTGGTAACAAGAGAAAATCCATCAAAACAGAAATCAATTGCAAAGTCTTTAGATACATTTTTTCAACAATAAATAAAATAATAAACCAAGATTTACAACTTAAAAAGCTAAAAAACATAATGTTCACCAGCTTTTGCCGAGACATGTGGCTCAACGCAAAACATTTTGTAGAATCTTGTATAACAACCATTTAGCATTAGATAAATGGAAATACATTGTTACCCTTGATGAAGCATGGGTTTACCTAAATGACTGCAACAAAAAAAGGTCTATTTACTACATGAAACGAGGAGAAAAATGTAGAAATCTGGTTCCGTCAATGTAAAGAAAGTTTCAGTAAGGAGTGTATGATAGTCGCAAGTTTCTCCTACAATAGAAATTAAAAATAAAAAGAGTAAAAAAATGTTAAAATCAACTTGTCATACTATCAGGAGAAGATTTTACGTCCAATATTTACAGAAGAAATTTCACTTCTTTATCCCAAAGACTTTCAAGGAGTGAAATATCAATAAGACAAAGCTACAAGTCATACTTCGAAAACTACAATTGCATTCCTTGAAAAAATGAAGACTAATACAGGTATTGCAAATATACCTTTTCAACATATTCCTGTAAAGTCCACTGACGTTTCACCTATGGACTATTGTGCCTTTGGTCTGTTATAAAGAGCTCTTTCTAGACGCAAGTCCACCACGATGGATGGACTCTGGAAAGTAGTGGAAGAGGAATGAAAAGCAATATCCCTGGAAATTTTACGAAAAGCTCTTATATCGTAGAAATCACGATGCAGACTTATAGTCCACAAAAAAAGCTATCAGATCGAACATTTAAAAAAATAGTATTTACATTTTAAACAATAATTAAACGGCCCCAAAATTGTTCTAAAAATGTGTTAATACCCTCTGTACTTTAAAAAATAAAATGATTTGGGCTACTTCACAATCAGTATTTGCTTTTGATTTGATTGTACATTATTAATGCTCAAATTCAACTGTTTTCTTAAATGGATTCTTATATTTAATTCCCTCTTTTTAAATTCCATTTATCATTATGAATATGTATTTTCTCTGTTAACTTCATTTTATACTTTTAGGTATTATGCTTTTAATTCTTGGAAGCCGCTGAGAGGAGCAAATTCCAACAAACCTCGCTGTCTAATGATTTGATAACGCCGTCACCTTCCATCACTAATTATCGTAACTTCATAAAAAGCATTGTAACAAATCATTTTCGTTCATAGAGTATAAAAGTAATAAAGATTTTGTATGTTTATTTCTCATAAGTTTTTTTCCTGTGTCAATAAAAATTTATTTTGGGTTAAATGCCTTTATTAACATCATTAAAGCCTACATAGCAAGTCTTATGCATATATTTTTAATAAGTTTTCTTGGGTTTAAAATAAATATGTATTACAAAACACTTCTGTTATTGGAAAATATTTTATGCAAATAATCTGTTTACACCAGTAAATGTTACGTACCAAATTTTATGCATGCACTTTAAAAAGGGTTCTTGGTGGAGAGAATTGTATCAGAGATTAACATAGTAATACATTAATACAGAGATAATCAGACTTAAAGTCTTTTCCTTCGAAAAATTTTTATAAAAAATACTTGGATTTGTTAAAAGAGGTGGTCTCTTATTCTAGATGCAACTTAACATTGTAATTATATAGAATATCTGTTGAGTGACAGTCAAATGTTTGAATTTTATAATCGCTCAATTTCAAAGTTCCATGCCTGTTTGTGATTTAAAGAGAAAATGAAACATGTGCTTTTTCCCTAGAGTCCATACAAAAATATTCTTATTAAGCATACATCTTTTATTTAATATAGATTTTTTTAGTCTGTAAAACTTGCTTTCCTACTTTTGTTAGTGCAATTTAATACCTGAGGGGGACTTGAATTGAGATACACTGTGAAATGGCAGTCAAGAAAGTAACTAAACAAATAAGAAACAACTGAGTCAGTAAATTATACACATTACTCATCTCCAGTTGACATTCAAAGCGCGTTTGATTTGGTTCACTGGCAAGATATAAACACAAAACTCGTAGACTTACACTGTTCAAAAATGCTAATGAATCTCATAAATACATACCTAATGAATATGACAGTTCAATATGAATGGGGCACTGGAACAGAGACACAAAACATTTACAAGGGTTTCTCTCAAGGTTCATGCCTAGGACCTACTCTATGAATAGTGACAGCAAACGTCTACCTAGTAAAAACGACACAACCAGAAGTCAATATTACAGCTTTTGCTGATGACTTTCTGATAAGCACAAGAGGAAGAACACGGAAGATAATAGATAGCAATAGGGCAGGCGGCAGTCACAACATTTGAAACGTGGTGCAATGCACATTAATTAGAAATGGCAGAGAACAAATGCAACATAATCATATCTGCTGAAACCACATAGGCTACAGAGAGAACCCATTATCCGGATAGGGGGAAAATCACTAAAGTCAAAAACTTCAATCAAATACTTAGGTGTGACGTAAGACCAAAATTTAAATTGGCTCGCAAACATTAATACACTTAGGCAAAAAGCTATTACAGCACATGAACATTTAATCAGAGTAGCACCGCGTCCCTGGGGAATAAAATCCAATCTTTTAAAAACATGGTATCACACCGTATCAGAAAGAATGTTCACTTATGCCTCATCGGTATGGGGAATTAACTTAGGAAAACAGTCTACTTAATAGCTACTAACAGTACAAAGGCCATTTTTACTCAGAATAACGATAAGGATTTAGATAAAATTATTGAAGAAGTTAGCAAGAATGACATACTCAGTGAGAAAACAGAAGTCAAGAAACCCCAGAGCAGACGTCCTAGATATGTACCGTAGAGATGTTGACAAAAAAATAGAAAGAGAGGAAGTTGCTGAAAGACTTAAGAGCCAAACCGCTTTCAATGACAACGCGGAAATAGAAGTTGTCTTCGGATACCAAGGAAGGAGAGGAAAGAATTGGGTTATTACCCTAAACGGAGAGGCATACAATGAATTTGAAAACATGCGTAAACTATTTCTTGGATGGAATAGCATAAACTTTAAAGAATACATTAGAGTGGCACCATGCTTCCGATGTCTTAAATACGGACATAAGGCTAGTGAATGCAGAGGCACAGACACTTGTAAGAGGTGCGTTGAGCACCATCTTCACAAGGAGTGTAGGAAGAACAAAGTGCGTCAATTGCGCTAACAGCAATAGAAAAAATAGAACAAAATTCAATACCGCTCACTTCGCTAATAGTAAAGAGTTTCTCATATACGAGAGAGAAATAAACAAATTTCTAAAACCAACTATGAATAAATTCACTTCCAAACTCGTCTTAAACTTTGCGCATATTAATCTTAATCACTGTAAAGTGGCTAACCTCATTTTAGCGGAAGATATCAAAGAACTTAACTTTGATTTTGTTTCAGCTAATAACCCTTTCATATTTGACAACAATGTCACTGGCATTCCTCTCAAATATTATATAATTGCAGACAAAACTCCTAGAACTGCACATATTGTTAATAAAACGTTTCAACTTACTCCGATCACCATTAAAGATGAAATCGTTATCGTTATTAAAACTCCTAGAACTGCACATATTGTTAATAAAAAGTTTTAACTTACTCCGATCACCATTAAAGATGATATCGTTATTGTTAAGACTCCTATCAACACCTCACCAATTTGCATTTGTTTAATTTACTGCCCGCCCTCTAAAAGACTTTCAGAATCGTTTGGCCCACTTAAAGCAGCTTTTACCTAAAATCGTGAACATGCATGGATAGTGCTAGGGGATTTAAATGCCAAGTCATCAGCTTGAGCAGAAGGAACACTGGTCATAGAGGAGAATCACTTTTTAACTTCGCCTTCATCCACGAACTCGGTATCCATAATGATTTAGACAGCAAACCCACCTTCTGCAGCTCCATTGGGAAGAGCTAGGTTGATCTACTTCTCACAAAAAAATCTTAACTCTAGTACAATTTGCGATTGGAATGTTCTTTATAAATTCACCGCTTGTGATCATCAATTAATGACTTTCAAACACAGTAATGCTAAAGTTAAATTTAACTTTAACATTCGATTTAATAAATCTACGCTTGATTGAATTAAACTTAAAGATGGACTAAAAGAAATTATTAATAACTCTCCCGTTGAACACTTTCACACACAGGATTTAGAAATTTCCATAGAGAATATTGAAAACCAAATTACGAAATAATGCAAAGATAGCGTCGCCAAAACTAAAATTAATAAAGCTCAATCAACTGATGGGCTCAAGAATTAACTATTAAACGCGCCCTCAGGTAAAGGTCAAAGTACGCGCCCTCAGGAGGCAGAGTCCGACAAATCCTACAGGCAAGTTAAAAAAGCGCAATTTAAAAAAAGCAGCGGATTATCGTAAATTAGTTCTACATACTAAATACAAGGCGTTCAAAGAATTTCTGAGCGACATCTCCGAGCGTGACGCCTTTGGAGCACCCTATAAGATTATTAAAGATAAACTTCGCAGGCCAAAACTTAACTGTCCGATCCTTTTAGACGATGGAGTATATACTAATAACTCTGAAGCTGTTAATGAAATTCTCAAATTCCACTTCCCGTTAAACATTGAGTATCCAACATACCTTTCAACTAACAACTCTGATCCTCCTTCCACCGAAAATGAGGTTGAGGACACCCTTAAGAATATGAACTGTAATAAAGTCCCTGGACAAAACAATGCTTAGACGTTTACATTGAACTGTTCCACACTAACAGAAAATGGTTCACCGACATCCTCAATCTGTGCCTCGCGCAGGGAATCTTTCCTAGATTTTGGAAAACAGCTGAGATTGTTCTCATTCCCAAAGAGGGCAAGGACCTTAGTAGGAAGGAATCATACAGGTCCATCTGCCTACTCCCAGTCTGGGGTAAGATTCTTGACAAATTAATCCTTAATCGACTCACTTACCTTTTCCTCAGCAAGAGAAAACTTCACGATAACCAATTTGGATTTATGAAAGGTAAGAATACTAATGACGCTACAGACAAAATAGTTCAAATAAACAGGCAAAACAAGTTAGACAAGAAGTTCACGTGTCTCATTTCAAGTTTTAACGATGCATATTTAAGCCTGTTTCTGAATTACCATTCTACTTTTTTTAATGTCAAGAAAGTGAAGTTCTTCGTGCCTTGCAGAAATTCCCTAACAATGACAGTGATTTTTATAAACTTGAATTTTATCATTAAATATCTATTAAAATATTGTAAAGGATTTTCATCTAAGAATAACTTCGGGCTTAGTCACCCAATATATTTCCTGACAGGAACAACACTTTACTCTAGTTTCCAGTTTTGGCAGCCTTTTAGAAAACCCTCAAACTTTACTGCAAGGAGATTGATTAAACATCTGTGAAGACTCATTAGCATATGAAGATGGATGCCGATGTGATTACTTCGAAGACTAACATAGTTTCAGGGACATAATTTTTTGTAAAATTCAAGTACTGAATCTACTAATGAATCTCTTGTAATTACAAGCTACTTTGTTTCATCACAGAATTTATTATAAAATAAATGAACATTAATAAATAACAATATATTAATTTTTAAATGTTAATTTTATTATTTAGAGATGATTCAAATACAGATATTTTAATTGACAGGTCCTGCAGAAAGTCCCGCTAGATCAGCAAGTCCTGTCAGAAGAAGGGGGCGACCCAAAGAAACGATGCACAAGACCGAGGGATGCGCTAGGACGTTTTAACTTAGTGAATTTACCTTTTATTCTTCATTTTCTTTTTGAAATATAAACATTCTTTCTTCTCACGATCTCTAGTTTTGTGTTGTTATTGAAATCTTTTTAAAAAAATTTTTTTATATCTTACACGGGTTAGACCGGTTGTCACAAGGAAGAGGCGGACAGAGCTTGAAAAACTACTGGACTACCCTCTTTAAAGCACTTTGCAAGAGTTGATTATTTAAAATTTGTTTTTATAATTTTTTATTATTTGCTTACTTAGATCCTACACTGATAGCGAGAAGGAAAAGGTGAACCGATCTAGAGATACTGCGCGATTATCCACATTGAAGCTCTTGGTAAAGGTTGATTCGTTTAAATTTTTATGAATAAAATAATGTTGTGAAATGAATACATCAGATGGGTACATGGAAAATATCCTTATAATTTTGTATGCCTTTTTAAAATAGTGAACTAAATTTTGTATTGAATGTTGTAAAACTGGAGTTTTTAGTTGAAAAGAATGAATCAAAGTGCTTATGCACCCAGCCTTGAGAGATGACTAAAAGAAAAAGAAATCAATACATAGTTTACTACTGAAACAAAAATGTTGTCAAAGTCCAATCAAGGAATGTGCTGAAACACCGGTAAATAAAATCACTCATATTTTGTAGCACAAGAAACAGTGACTCGGACTCGTCAATCAAAAAGTAGGCAAATTTCACTTATCACAAAGTTTAATTTATATACAACTATGTACACATTTCAAAAGCACAATATACTTAATTGGTAGCATAATTAATTATATAACACTTATTCGTAACACAATAATACTTTTCTCATATGTAACATAATTTCAATATTGTACGTAGCATTAAACATTTTGTAGCAATTAACATTTTTGTAGCAGACTGGTCATAACAAGACCTTTTCAGTCGGTGGTTCTTTTCACACTGACTTACCACACCACCTACTGGCGTAAACAGATCGGGGTGAGCATTCTTCACACTCCCCACCTGATAATTTGTACAAATTATCACACCTTTCTGAAATGATACTAAGAAAACAACATTAAAACATTTACAATTATTAACAATTATAGAAGAATCAATAATTCAAAAATCACAAAACAATGAAAACAAATAAAAAAAGACGTTATATAAAGTTCACAGTTTTTTTCTTGAGTCTTATGAGTCTGGAAACTCGAGGGGATACAAGAGTTGGACTGGTCTACGGAATTCTCCGTTTTCAGTCTTTACCTCACACGAGCGCACCAGTCCATCACGCCCCTTCATCACTTCCGTAATTCGACCCAAAGTCCATAAGAATTTTGACTTTGTTTCTCCTTCTAAGAGCACTATATCGTTCACTTGTAAATTTTTATTGCTGACAGGTGTTCCCAAATAATGAGAATTTCTCAAATCAAGGAGGTATTGGTTTTTCCATTTTATCCAAATTTGGCTGATAAGTCTCGTTTGATATTGCTTGCACTTAACTAGGGATTGTTTTGTGGAATTAACACCCATAAGTTCTGCAAAATTACACGGATATTGAAGTTTTTGTCCAGAGAGCAGAAAATGAGCAGGCGTTAAAGGTTCAGGTTCGTGGACATCATTATACACATAGGTGAGTGGACGATGGTTCAACACATTTTCCACTTCTGCAAGGACCGTCATAAACTCCTCAAAATCAAGTTGAGCTCTGCCTAGAATCTTTCTCAAAGGTTGCTTGATACTTATCATTAAACGCTCATAGAAGCCTCCCCACCATGGCGCAAGTGCGACTATGAATTTCCATTCTATACCCTCAGAAGCTATGAAATTCTTGAATTCTGTATTTTTAATTATATTGAAAAAATATTGCAAGTCCTTGTTAGCATGTTTGAAAGTAGTAGCATTATCAAAATAAAATACGCGTGTGTTTCCCCGCCTACTGAAAATTCTTCGTATTGCTAACATAAATTTGTTTGTCGACAAATCAGAAACTAATTCGAGGTGCACAGCCCTTGTGACTGCACATGTGAAAAGCGCAATATACGATTTTTTAGTTTCTTTCTCCCATTTTATATACACTGGTCCTGTGAAGTCCACACCGGTTACGCTAAATGGAGGAGCTTCAGCTATACGATCCTTCGGCAACTGTGCTGTCATTTGTTTCGCCGGTTTAGCAACACTTTTCTTGCAAATCAAACATCTATTAATTATTTTCCGCACGAGTTGTTGTCCCTTAGGAATCCAAAAATTTTGTCGCAAAATTGTCAACGTTGCGGCAACTCCTACATGTAACGCTTTACGATGTTCACGTAGCACAAGTAATTCGGTAAATCTGGAATTATTGGGAAGTAATATCGGATGATTTTCTTCTATCATAAAATCGGCTTCGCTTAGCCTTTCCTTAATTCGTAGAATGCCATTTTCATCTAAAACCGGAGCTAAACATAAAATATTAGAACTCGTTGATACATCTTTTCCGCATTCTAGATTTTTAATTTCCGATGGAAAATTTTCTCTTTGAATCTTCTTTATCCAAAAGATTTCTGTTTCCTGTAATTCAGTAGCGGTAAGTGGACCATTTTCCGTCGGTAATCTTGTAGTTTTAGCTACAAATCGTTTAACGTAGGCAAGAATTCTTATAAATTTTGATACATCACTAAATTTTTTAATGTCGATAATAGCTTCACTGGATTTTAAAATGCATTGATTTACTAAAACCATTTTGCGTCTCTCATGATGTTCATCGTATTTTTCTGATATTTTTTGGACTGGCCAATTTTCAGAAGGACCCTCAAGCCACTGAGGTCCCTTCCACCAAAGATTACTTTCTTTAAGGTTTTCGACACTTAACCCCTTGGTCAATAAATCTGCTGCGTTTTCTTTGCCACAACAATGTCTCCAATCTGCCGGACAAGACTTTTCTAGTATTTCTGTAATTCTGTTGCTAACAAAGGGTTTCCATTCCCTGGATGTTCCTTTTATCCAATGTAGCACGATCTCAGAATCGGTCCAAAAATATATTTCTTGAATTAGATCTTTAAATAATTTCCTTAAATATTTATAAATTCTCACAGCTATAATCGCACCCATTAATTCTAAACGAGGCAAGGTCAAGGTTTTGAGTGGTGCCACCTCACTTTTTGAAATTACAAGGGTTGTCTTAAATTCATTAGTTCCTGTAGCGTTGCGATATCTAAAATATGAAACAGCTCCATAAGCTTTAATACTCGCGTCGCAAAATACATGAAGACTTATGTCCATATTCTTGTTCCCATATTCAAAGTACCTTCTGGGAATTTGCAAGTTTTCTAGGTAGCTTATTTCTTTTAGCCAATTTCTAAATTCAACTTCAATATCTTCAGGTAGTCGCTCATCCCAATCCAACCCCCTAACCCATATTTTTTGTAGCAAAATTTTCATTCTAACAACATAGGGGGAAATGTAGCCTGCAGGGTCAAATAATTTTGAAACAGTTCCCAAAACTGTTCTTTTTGTGGAGTATTCCTGAATTGAAGCTGAGGCCTTCAAAGTATGAACATCTAATTTTATAATGTCATTTTCAGAATCCCATATTAGCCCTAGTAATTTGGAGTGTGACGCAGTGTCCTCTCCCGGTTTTAGAAGACCTTCCTGCATCCATAGTTCTATCAATTGTTTAGAATTCGAAGTTAATTTCCTTAATTTCATGCTCGCGTCATTCAATATTTTTACCGCATCACGAGAAATTTCGAATGCCTGCTCGATATTTTCCGTGCCATGGAAAACATCGTCGACGTACATTACAGAATTTAACATTTCGCAACAATCTGGATTCGTGTCAATATACTTTTTTAAATGATACTTTATCGTGATGGCTAATATGAAAGGAGATGAGTTTACCCCAAATGGTAAACGCTTCATATTCATAATTTTAAATGGTTCATTTGCATAATCAGCAAACCACAGAAATTTCAAATATTTTCGATCTTCTTCTGCAATACTTATGTTTAAAAAGGCCTTTTCGATGTCTCCTGAAAATGCGATTTCGTTTCTCCTAAATTTTAGTATTACATCTAAAATATTTGGGTTTAGATTTGGTCCCGGATAAAGCATATCATTAAGTGATTTAGAATTTTCCATTTTTGATGACGCGTCGAACACAATACGCACTTTTGTTGTTTCGCTGTCAGGCCTTATTACGGGTCGGTGAGGCATAAAATATCCCGAATTTAATATCTTATCGTTACATTCTTCAACGATTCCATTTTCTAGTTGTTCCGTAATTATACCTTTGTATTCTGCAAGTGTTTTTTCGTCCTTACTTAATTTAAGTTTTAAATTTTCGAAACGCCTATGCGCAACTTCGAAATTGTCATTTAGTTCTTCGGGAAGTTGTTTCCAAATTAATTTTACTTCATATCTTTTATTTTTGTATGATAACCCGTTTTCAAATTGCGTAATTATTTCTTTATCCTTAATTGACAATTCCTCATTTTTATCCGAAATCCCCAAATTTTCTAAATCCCAAAATATTTTTAAATCATCTGTAACTATATTTTTCATAACAGCGATGCAATTTTGAGAACAACTTACATTTGCTTTAAATTCCGATCCCACGACCGTCCATCCAAATATGGTATTTATAGCAATTAGGGTTTTATTTATTCTCACCCTTTCATTTAACACGAAGTCCCAAAACAGATCCGCACCGATTAAAATTCCCACATCCAGCAATTCATTTCCTGCGTATGATGAATCAGCTAACTCCAAGTTTTTTGCTCTCATTAATTTTCTAACTTGTAATGAAGGCATCTGGAGTTTCGCTGCCGTGATATCTGGCACAGCTACAGCCTCGATCTTCACTGTGCTTCCATTTTTTCTTTTTCTTTTTATTTCTACCACGGGATACGCTTTTTCATTTGTCTGTTTCATGCCAAAAGAATAAACAGATAAATTCTCCCATCGCTTCGGATATAGCTTTAGCGTATTAACCAGTGATTGCGTAATAAATGACCTCTGACTGGCACTGTCAAGAAAAATACGCGTGAACGCAGAATTCGTATTTGATAAAACTTTAACTGTACATGTCTGCAAATATACATATTTCGAAGTCTCGGAATTTTCCTCACAACTGGAGACAGAACTTATTATTTCTGAATCGCGAACCGTTGGATCGTGATCTTCATTTATTTCATTGATTTGATTCGGAATTTCATTAATTAATTCGTTACCTCTGATAACATTCGGATTTATTTTATTTAAACAAATGGAAGTATGATGATTTTTGTTTTTGCATTTATTACAAGGATATTTGTTAGAATAACAGTATTTACTTTGATGAAATTTCTTAAAACAAACAAAACATCTTTTTTCAGCTCGTAATTTTTCTATTTTGTTTTGTACAGGCATTCTACACTTAAACGTATCATGGGGACCCAAACAGAATATACAATTAAAGGATTTCACTTGAGTATTAAAAGCAGTTGCTGAAGGCAAATTTCTCATAGGACTTTTATTTACATTTTTAAATTGATTGGAGCTAAATTTCTTTTCGCTTAAAACTAGCGAAGTGTTTTCTCTACACTGAATTTCGTTTTTCAAAAACGAAAGTAATTCAGATACATCTGTATTTTCATGAGATTTCCGATTCCGATTAAATTCAATTACTAACTCTTCGGGTAATAATTTCATTAAAATTGGAATTAAAAGGTGTCCATAGGATCCCGAAGCCACCTGTAAGGACTCTAAATTTCTAATGCAAATTTCCAACTCATCGTAAAGTTTTCGTAACTCTCTAACATTCGATACATTTTTTACCTTTTCTAAATTCAGTAATTTATTCATAAAGGTATTAATAATGACGTCTTTGCGTCCGAACCGATCCTTCAACAATGTTACACAATTGTCATAATTCTCACTACTTAATTCAAAACCGGAAACGACATTTAATGCTTGTCCGGTAAGAAAGGTTTTCAAATACGCAAATTTCTGAATTTTAGAAAGAGAAGAATTTTGTTCAATTGTATTTTCATAACAATTCCAAAATTCATTAAAGTACTTAGGGTCGCCAGAAAATTGTTTAATATTTAATTTTGGTAATTTTATTGCATTAGAAACATTTGTGCATTCGCTCGCAGTATTCTCGGAACTTTTTGTTTGAACAAAATTTTCAACCGAATTTTTGTCGACGCTAGCTGTTTTGTTTTTGTTTTGAATACAGCGTCTAATTTTATTAGCAATTCTAATACACTTCTCCTGATATTCGTCGCTTACGTTAATTTCCTGTTCTAATAATTCTATTTCTATAAGATTTTCTATTTCGGAGTCTAAGGTTTTAAGACCTTTTTCTTTTCTATAAGAACCTCTAGATGTTCTTCAAGTTCATTTTTATCAATTCCTTCATCAACTAAAGAAACTTCAATTTTGGATATAAGTTTAGTAGTTATAGTTCTTTCTATAGCACGTTTGTGCTTTAATCTATCAAGGTCTTTAGTAGACATTTTTAAATCGTAACAAAATTTTCTTTTCACTTAAATTTCATATAATTAAATTTTTGCCTACCTGTGATTTTCTTCTTTATTATTCCAAACGTATCTCATTTCCCGGCCGATGCACCATAAATAAAATCACTCAATTTTGTAGCACAAGAAAAAGTGACTCGGATTCGTCAATCAAGAAGTAGGCAAATTTCACTTATCACAACGTTTAATTTATATACAACTATGTACACATTTCCAAAGCACAATATACTTAATTGGTAGCATAATTAATTATATAACACTTATTCGTAACACAATAATACTTTTCTCATATGTAACATAATTTCAATATTGTACGTAGCATTAATCATTTTGTAGCAATTAACATTTTTGTAGCAGACTGGTCATAACAAGACCTTTTTAGTCGGTGGTTCTTTTCACACTGACTTACCACGCCACCTACTGGCGTAAACAGATCGGAGTGAGCATTCTTCACAACCGGCACAACCAAACGGGCTTTTTAATCACCCGACAATAATTGCCGAGTCACACTTCAAGTTTGCAAGGACTTCCGAATGTCCTGGGGATGATGGAGTAGACATATTGGTGCTTCTGTGTAGCAGTATTTTTGCACCTCTTGGATTCTGATAGTTCGACTGCTTTTTTTTCATCAGTTTGGTTCAAGAGCACCAATTTTTTTAGAGCTGCAGGATCACCAATTTTCAGAGCACCACTTTCCAGAACCTGTCAATTAAAATCAATGTTTGAATCATATTTAGAATGCAAAAAATAAAATAATTGTAAATAATTTTAAAATATATTAATAGTTTTAAAAGTTAATATGTTCTTAATTATTAATGTTCATTTATTTTGTACCAAGTTCTGTTATGAAATAAACTGGCTTGTAATTACAAGAGATTCATTGTTAGATTAAGTACTTGAATTTTACTGAAAATTATATCCCTTAAACTAAGTTAGTTTTCGAAGTAATCACATTGGTATTCACCTTCATCTGACAATGTGTCTTCAGTTGTGCAATCAATCCCTTTGCAATAAAACTTGAGGTTTTCTAAAAGGCTACCGAAATTGGAATGTGGACTTTGAAATCTAAATTCCTATTTTGAAATAAACATGTGAAAGTTCATAGCAGAATATTTTAAAATAAACCAACCTGTTTTGCAAAGATAAATAAACACTAGTATTGCTAGACACTAATAAAATTGATTCCCTAATTATTTCATTTTTATAACAATAACTGTTCTTGACTTTTATATTCGCAACAACCACATAATTCAGCCAATATACTGCTACTGTATCTTCTTAAAAATATGGGAAAATAATCTGAATAACATTAAATTAATCTAATTGTTTAGCAAGATCACTACACATTTTACCGACTTCCTCAACAGCAGCCTGCAGTGCTTTGCCATTCGAGGCCTGTGGTCATCTACCACCTTCATCACAGAGGGACAAATCTCCCGACCTGAAATTGTGAAACTAATAGCATGCCTTACATTCAGTCATAGCCTTATCCCCGAACGTTTAACATATTTTGCGACTTGATCCAATAATTCATAAGCTTTATATTTCAGTTTTGTATGATTTAAATTTTATATCTATTAACTATGTGTCATTGTTAACTGATAACCGAACTGCACTTATAATAAAAGCGTTAATTTATTTCTATATCTATTGGCCATTTTTTAAGATATTGAGGAAATTTTGGACTTTGATCTCAAATGTAATTGGGAATCTGAAGCCACTTGAGCTTGTCCGTGTGCAAATTCTGGCCATAGGAAACTTATGAAAAACCATATACAGATTAAGTGTGATAAGGTAATGCTAATTGCAAAATTTTATGTATATACTTATATTAGTTTTTGTGGGAGGTTGAGTTGTTTTTTGCTGAAATCACACTTCGGACAAATGAGCGCAAAATACAAAAACTCACTTTTCTCCTAAAATATACTTTTTATAGTAAAATGAATACCACAGTTAGTCTAGAAACATTATTTACTATAAAATTAAACCATTTATTTCTATATCTATTGGCCATTTTTTAAGATATTGAGGAAATTTTGGACTTTGATCTCAAATGTAATTGGGAATCTGAAGCCACTTGAGCTTGTCCGTGTGCAAATTCTGGCCATAGGAAACTTATGAAAAACCATATACAGATTAAGTGTGATAAGGTAATGCTAATTGCAAAATTTTATGTATATACTTATATTAGTTTTTGTGGGAGGTTGAGTTGTTTTTTGCTGAAATCACACTTCGGACAAATGAGCGCAAAATACAAAAACTCACTTTTCTCCTAAAATATACTTTTTATAGTAAAATGAATACCACAGTTAGTCTAGAAACATTATTTACTATAAAATTAAACCATTTATTTCTATATCTATTGGCCATTTTTTAAGATATTGAGGAAATTTTGGACTTTGATCTCAAATGTAATTGGGAATCTGAAGCCACTTGAGCTTGTCCGTGTGCAAATTCTGGCCATAGGAAACTTATGAAAAACCATATACAGATTAAGTGTGATAAGGTAATGCTAATTGCAAAATTTTATGTATATACTTATATTAGTTTTTGTGGGAGGTTGAGTTGTTTTTTGCTGAAATCACACTTCGGACAAATGAGCGCAAAATACAAAAACTCACTTTTCTCCTAAAATATACTTTTTATAGTAAAATGAATACCACAGTTAGTCTAGAAACATTATTTACTATAAAATTAAACCATTTATTTCTATATCTATTGGCCATTTTTTAAGATATTGAGGAAATTTTGGACTTTGATCTCAAATGTAATTGGGAATCTGAAGCCACTTGAGCTTGTCCGTGTGCAAATTCTGGCCATAGGAAACTTATGAAAAACCATATACAGATTAAGTGTGATAAGGTAATGCTAATTGCAAAATTTTATGTATATACTTATATTAGTTTTTGTGGGAGGTTGAGTTGTTTTTTGCTGAAATCACACTTCGGACAAATGAGCGCAAAATACAAAAACTCACTTTTCTCCTAAAATATACTTTTTATAGTAAAATGAATACCACAGTTAGTCTAGAAACATTATTTACTATAAAATTAAACCATTTATTTCTATATCTATTGGCCATTTTTTAAGATATTGAGGAAATTTTGGACTTTGATCTCAAATGTAATTGGGAATCTGAAGCCACTTGAGCTTGTCCGTGTGCAAATTCTGGCCATAGGAAACTTATGAAAAACCATATACAGATTAAGTGTGATAAGGTAATGCTAATTGCAAAATTTTATGTATATACTTATATTAGTTTTTGTGGGAGGTTGAGTTGTTTTTTGCTGAAATCACACTTCGGACAAATGAGCGCAAAATACAAAAACTCACTTTTCTCCTAAAATATACTTTTTATAGTAAAATGAATACCACAGTTAGTCTAGAAACATTATTTACTATAAAATTAAACCATTTATTTCTATATCTATTGGCCATTTTTAAGATATTGAGGAAATTTTGGACTTTGATCTCAAATGTAATTGGGAATCTGAAGCCACTTGAGCTTGTCCGTGTGCAAATTCTGGCCATAGGAAACTTATGAAAAACCATATACAGATTAAGTGTGATAAAGGTAATGCTAATTGCAAAATTTTATGTATATACTTATATTAGTTTTTGTGGGAGGTTGAGTTGTTTTTTGCTGAAATCACACTTCGGACAAATGAGCGCAAAATACAAAAACTCACTTTTCTCCTAAAATATACTTTTTATAGTAAAATGAATACCACAGTTAGTCTAGAAACATTATTTACTATAAAATTAAACCATTTATTTCTATATCTATTGGCCATTTTTTAAGATATTGAGGAAATTTTGGACTTTGATCTCAAATGTAATTGGGAATCTGAAGCCACTTGAGCTTGTCCGTGTGCAAATTCTGGCCATAGGAAACTTATGAAAAACCATATACAGATTAAGTGTGATAAGGTAATGCTAATTGCAAAATTTTATGTATATACTTATATTAGTTTTTGTGGGAGGTTGAGTTGTTTTTTGCTGAAATCACACTTCGGACAAATGAGCGCAAAATACAAAAACTCACTTTTCTCCTAAAATATACTTTTTATAGTAAAATGAATACCACAGTTAGTCTAGAAACATTATTTACTATAAAATTAAACCATTTATTTCTATATCTATTGGCCATTTTTTAAGATATTGAGGAAATTTTGGACTTTGATCTCAAATGTAATTGGGAATCTGAAGCCACTTGAGCTTGTCCGTGTGCAAATTCTGGCCATAGGAAACTTATGAAAAACCATATACAGA
This sequence comes from Latrodectus hesperus, assembly GCA_037975125.1. Classification (NCBI taxonomy): domain Eukaryota; kingdom Metazoa; phylum Arthropoda; class Arachnida; order Araneae; family Theridiidae; genus Latrodectus; species Latrodectus hesperus. Next base: position 3,621,789 of record JAJQOW010000018.1, on the reverse strand, counting down.
TTAAGTGTGATAAAGGTAATGCTAATTGCAAAATTTTATGTATATACTTATATTAGTTTTTGTGGGAGGTTGAGTTGTTTTTGCTGAAATCACACTTCGGACAAATGAGCGCAAAATACAAAAACTCACTTTTCTCCTAAAATATACTTTTTATAGTAAAATGAATACCACAGTTAGTCTAGAAACATTATTTACTATAAAATTAAACCATTTATTTCTATATCTATTGGCCATTTTTTAAGATATTGAGGAAATTTTGGACTTTGATCTCAAATGTAATTGGGAATCTGAAGCCACTTGAGCTTGTCCGTGTGCAAATTCTGGCCATAGGAAACTTATGAAAAACCATATACAGATTAAGTGTGATAAGGTAATGCTAATTGCAAAATTTTATGTATATACTTATATTAGTTTTTGTGGGAGGTTGAGTTGTTTTGCTGAAATCACACTTCGGACAAATGAGCGCAAAATACAAAAACTCACTTTTCTCCTAAAATATACTTTTTATAGTAAAATGAATACCACAGTTAGTCTAGAAACATTATTTACTATAAAATTAAACCATTTATTTCTATATCTATTGGCCATTTTTTAAGATATTGAGGAAATTTTGGACTTTGATCTCAAATGTAATTGGGAATCTGAAGCCACTTGAGCTTGTCCGTGTGCAAATTCTGGCCATAGGAAACTTATGAAAAACCATATACAGATTAAGTGTGATAAGGTAATGCTAATTGCAAAATTTTATGTATATACTTATATTAGTTTTTGTGGGAGGTTGAGTTGTTTTTTGCTGAAATCACACTTCGGACAAATGAGCGCAAAATACAAAAACTCACTTTTCTCCTAAAATATACTTTTTATAGTAAAATGAATACCACAGTTAGTCTAGAAACATTATTTACTATAAAATTAAACCATTTATTTCTATATCTATTGGCCATTTTTTAAGATATTGAGGAAATTTTGGACTTTGATCTCAAATGTAATTGGGAATCTGAAGCCACTTGAGCTTGTCCGTGTGCAAATTCTGGCCATAGGAAACTTATGAAAAACCATATACAGATTAAGTGTGATAAGGTAATGCTAATTGCAAAATTTTATGTATATACTTATATTAGTTTTTGTGGGAGGTTGAGTTGTTTTTTGCTGAAATCACACTTCGGACAAATGAGCGCAAAATACAAAAACTCACTTTTCTCCTAAAATATACTTTTTATAGTAAAATGAATACCACAGTTAGTCTAGAAACATTATTTACTATAAAATTAAACCATTTATTTCTATATCTATTGGCCATTTTTTAAGATATTGAGGAAATTTTGGACTTTGATCTCAAATGTAATTGGGAATCTGAAGCCACTTGAGCTTGTCCGTGTGCAAATTCTGGCCATAGGAAACTTATGAAAAACCATATACAGATTAAGTGTGATAAGGTAATGCTAATTGCAAAATTTTATGTATATACTTATATTAGTTTTTGTGGGAGGTTGAGTTGTTTTTTGCTGAAATCACACTTCGGACAAATGAGCGCAAAATACAAAAACTCACTTTTCTCCTAAAATATACTTTTTATAGTAAAATGAATACCACAGTTAGTCTAGAAACATTATTTACTATAAAATTAAACCATTTATTTCTATATCTATTGGCCATTTTTTAAGATATTGAGGAAATTTTGGACTTTGATCTCAAATGTAATTGGGAATCTGAAGCCACTTGAGCTTGTCCGTGTGCAAATTCTGGCCATAGGAAACTTATGAAAAACCATATACAGATTAAGTGTGATAAGGTAATGCTAATTGCAAAATTTTATGTATATACTTATATTAGTTTTTGTGGGAGGTTGAGTTGTTTTTGCTGAAATCACACTTCGGACAAATGAGCGCAAAATACAAAAACTCACTTTTCTCCTAAAATATACTTTTTATAGTAAAATGAATACCACAGTTAGTCTAGAAACATTATTTACTATAAAATTAAACCATTTATTTCTATATCTATTGGCCATTTTTTAAGATATTGAGGAAATTTTGACTTTGATCTCAAATGTAATTGGGAATCTGAAGCCACTTGAGCTTGTCCGTGTGCAAATTCTGGCCATAGGAAACTTATGAAAAACCATATACAGATTAAGTGTGATAAGGTAATGCTAATTGCAAAATTTTATGTATATACTTATATTAGTTTTTGTGGGAGGTTGAGTTGTTTTTTGCTGAAATCACACTTCGGACAAATGAGCGCAAAATACAAAAACTCACTTTTCTCCTAAAATATACTTTTTATAGTAAAATGAATACCACAGTTAGTCTAGAAACATTATTTACTATAAAATTAAACCATTTATTTCTATATCTATTGGCCATTTTTTAAGATATTGAGGAAATTTTGGACTTTTGATCTCAAATGTAATTGGGAATCTGAAGCCACTTGAGCTTGTCCGTGTGCAAATTCTGGCCATAGGAAACTTATGAAAAACCATATACAGATTAAGTGTGATAAGGTAATGCTAATTGCAAAATTTTATGTATATACTTATATTAGTTTTTGTGGGAGGTTGAGTTGTTTTTTGCTGAAATCACACTTCGGACAAATGAGCGCAAAATACAAAAACTCACTTTTCTCCTAAAATATACTTTTTATAGTAAAATGAATACCACAGTTAGTCTAGAAACATTATTTACTATAAAATTAAACCATTTATTTCTATATCTATTGGCCATTTTTTAAGATATTGAGGAAATTTTGGACTTTGATCTCAAATGTAATTGGGAATCTGAAGCCACTTGAGCTTGTCCGTGTGCAAATTCTGGCCATAGGAAACTTATGAAAAACCATATACAGATTAAGTGTGATAAGGTAATGCTAATTGCAAAATTTTATGTATATACTTATATTAGTTTTTGTGGGAGGTTGAGTTGTTTTTTGCTGAAATCACACTTCGGACAAATGAGCGCAAAATACAAAAACTCACTTTTCTCCTAAAATATACTTTTTATAGTAAAATGAATACCACAGTTAGTCTAGAAACATTATTTACTATAAAATTAAACCATTTATTTCTATATCTATTGGCCATTTTTTAAGATATTGAGGAAATTTTGGACTTTGATCTCAAATGTAATTGGGAATCTGAAGCCACTTGAGCTTGTCCGTGTGCAAATTCTGGCCATAGGAAACTTATGAAAAACCATATACAGATTAAGTGTGATAAGGTAATGCTAATTGCAAAATTTTATGTATATACTTATATTAGTTTTTGTGGGAGGTTGAGTTGTTTTTTGCTGAAATCACACTTCGGACAAATGAGCGCAAAATACAAAAACTCACTTTTCTCCTAAAATATACTTTTTATAGTAAAATGAATACCACAGTTAGTCTAGAAACATTATTTACTATAAAATTAAACCATTTATTTCTATATCTATTGGCCATTTTTTAAGATATTGAGGAAATTTTGGACTTTTGATCTCAAATGTAATTGGGAATCTGAAGCCACTTGAGCTTGTCCGTGTGCAAATTCTGGCCATAGGAAACTTATGAAAAACCATATACAGATTAAGTGTGATAAGGTAATGCTAATTGCAAAATTTTATGTATATACTTATATTAGTTTTTGTGGGAGGTTGAGTTGTTTTTTGCTGAAATCACACTTCGGACAAATGAGCGCAAAATACAAAAACTCACTTTTCTCCTAAAATATACTTTTTATAGTAAAATGAATACCACAGTTAGTCTAGAAACATTATTTACTATAAAATTAAACCATTTATTTCTATATCTATTGGCCATTTTTTAAGATATTGAGGAAATTTTGGACTTTGATCTCAAATGTAATTGGGAATCTGAAGCCACTTGAGCTTGTCCGTGTGCAAATTCTGGCCATAGGAAACTTATGAAAAACCATATACAGATTAAGTGTGATAAGGTAATGCTAATTGCAAAATTTTATGTATATACTTATATTAGTTTTTGTGGGAGGTTGAGTTGTTTTTTGCTGAAATCACACTTCGGACAAATGAGCGCAAAATACAAAAACTCACTTTTCTCCTAAAATATACTTTTTATAGTAAAATGAATACCACAGTTAGTCTAGAAACATTATTTACTATAAAATTAAACCATTTATTTCTATATCTATTGGCCATTTTTTAAGATATTGAGGAAATTTTGGACTTTGATCTCAAATGTAATTGGGAATCTGAAGCCACTTGAGCTTGTCCGTGTGCAAATTCTGGCCATAGGAAACTTATGAAAAACCATATACAGATTAAGTGTGATAAGGTAATGCTAATTGCAAAATTTTATGTATATACTTATATTAGTTTTTGTGGGAGGTTGAGTTGTTTTTTGCTGAAATCACACTTCGGACAAATGAGCGCAAAATACAAAAACTCACTTTTCTCCTAAAATATACTTTTTATAGTAAAATGAATACCACAGTTAGTCTAGAAACATTATTTACTATAAAATTAAACCATTTATTTCTATATCTATTGGCCATTTTTTAAGATATTGAGGAAATTTTGGACTTTGATCTCAAATGTAATTGGGAATCTGAAGCCACTTGAGCTTGTCCGTGTGCAAATTCTGGCCATAGGAAACTTATGAAAAACCATATACAGATTAAGTGTGATAAGGTAATGCTAATTGCAAAATTTTATGTATATACTTATATTAGTTTTTGTGGGAGGTTGAGTTGTTTTTTGCTGAAATCACACTTCGGACAAATGAGCGCAAAATACAAAAACTCACTTTTCTCCTAAAATATACTTTTTATAGTAAAATGAATACCACAGTTAGTCTAGAAACATTATTTACTATAAAATTAAACCATTTATTTCTATATCTATTGGCCATTTTTTAAGATATTGAGGAAATTTTGGACTTTGATCTCAAATGTAATTGGGAATCTGAAGCCACTTGAGCTTGTCCGTGTGCAAATTCTGGCCATAGGAAACTTATGAAAAACCATATACAGATTAAGTGTGATAAGGTAATGCTAATTGCAAAATTTTATGTATATACTTATATTAGTTTTTGTGGGAGGTTGAGTTGTTTTTTGCTGAAATCACACTTCGGACAAATGAGCGCAAAATACAAAAACTCACTTTTCTCCTAAAATATACTTTTTATAGTAAAATGAATACCACAGTTAGTCTAGAAACATTATTTACTATAAAATTAAACCATTTATTTCTATATCTATTGGCCATTTTTTAAGATATTGAGGAAATTTTGGACTTTGATCTCAAATGTAATTGGGAATCTGAAGCCACTTGAGCTTGTCCGTGTGCAAATTCTGGCCATAGGAAACTTATGAAAAACCATATACAGATTAAGTGTGATAAGGTAATGCTAATTGCAAAATTTTATGTATATACTTATATTAGTTTTTGTGGGAGGTTGAGTTGTTTTTTGCTGAAATCACACTTCGGACAAATGAGCGCAAAATACAAAAACTCACTTTTCTCCTAAAATATACTTTTTATAGTAAAATGAATACCACAGTTAGTCTAGAAACATTATTTACTATAAAATTAAACCATTTATTTCTATATCTATTGGCCATTTTTTAAGATATTGAGGAAATTTTGGACTTTGATCTCAAATGTAATTGGGAATCTGAAGCCACTTGAGCTTGTCCGTGTGCAAATTCTGGCCATAGGAAACTTATGAAAAACCATATACAGATTAAGTGTGATAAGGTAATGCTAATTGCAAAATTTTATGTATATACTTATATTAGTTTTTGTGGGAGGTTGAGTTGTTTTTTGCTGAAATCACAGTTCGGACAAATGAGCGCAAAATACAAAAACTCACTTTTCTCCTAAAATATACTTTTTATAGTAAAATGAATACCACAGTTAGTCTAGAAACATTATTTACTATAAAATTAAACCATTTATTTCTATATCTATTGGCCATTTTTTAAGATATTGAGGAAATTTTGGATTTTCATCTCAAATGTAATTGGGAATCTGAAGTCACTTGTGTCACTTGAGCTTGTCTGTGTGCAAATTCTGGCCATAGGAAACTTATGAAAAACCATATAAAGATTAAATGTAATAAGGTAATGCTAATTGCAGAATTTTATGTAAATACTTGTATTCTTTTTTGTGGGAGATTGAGTTGTTTGTTGCTGAAACATATAAGATATCACTTGTGCACCATCCAAAAACTCACTTTTCTCCTAAAATATACTTTTTATAATAAAATGAATACCACAGTTAGTCTAGAAACATTATTTACTATAAAATTAAACCATTTATTTCTATATCTATTGGCCATTTTTTAAGATATTGAGGAAATTTTGGATTTTCATCTCAAATGTAATTGGGAATCTGAAGTCACTTTTGTCACTTGAGCTTGTCTGTGTGAAAATTCTGGCCATGGGAAACTTATGAAAAACCATAAAAAGATTAAGTTTAATAAGGTAATGCTAATTGCAGAATTTTATGTAAATAGTTGTATTCGTTTTTTTAGGAGATTGAGTTGTTTGTTGCTGAAACATATAAGTGATGGTAGTAGGTGACTTTAACGGCCATAGTTCTTTGTGGGGAAATGATGATACTAATTCTCGCGGTCGGCAGATAGAGCGGTTTATTTCAGACAACAATCTCTGTCTGCTTAATACCGACGAGAAGACTTATTTCCATGTACCCACAAGAACATTTCATTCTCTCGATCTGGCCATTTGTTCTCCATCTCTTCTGCCATTGTTAAATTTAATTGTAGGAAATGATCTGCACAATAGCGATCATTTTCCTCTCGTCATCTCCCAGACTGGAGGTAGTAGTGTAGGACAACGCCTACCTACTTACGTGTACAGTCGGGCAGATTGGACGTTATTTACACAATTGGTGGTTGTTGATGATGCAATGGTTTCGATCGAAGACATTGATGTTGCCGTTTTTGAAGTCACACAAACAATTAAGAATGCAGCTGATGCATCAATACCAAAGAGTTCCCCTATACCACAAAGGCGCTGCAAACCTTGGTGGAATGATGAATGTCAAAACACCTATAAGAAACAGAGGAAGTTATGGGGGCTATTCAGAAGATACCCCACAACGGAGAATCTTATCGCCTTTAAGAGAGCAAAAGCATTAGCTCGCAGAGCTCGTCGTCGAAGTCAGAAGGAATCCTGGTCTCGCTATGTATCCTCAATTATTTCTTCCACATCCAGTAAACAGTTGTAGAGAAGAGTGAAAGCAGCCAATGGAATGTATAAGGAATTCTCTATTCCTATTTTAAAATCCGGAGCTGCTGTACACTCTTCTCCTAAGGACATCGCTAATGTCCTTGGTGAAACCTTTGCAAGCGTCTCAAGCAACGACTCTTATAGTTCTTCGTTCTTAAGGACAAAGAGTCGTGCTGAGCGAACACCAATTCGTTTCAACCATAGACAAGCTTTGCCTTACAACTGTGAATTTCGGATGTTGGAATTGAGGAGAGCTTTACAGCAGGCCAATGATACTAGCCCAGGACCTGATGGAATCAGCTATCAAATGCTTCGTAAGTTAAGTCCAGATTCCCTGTTGAACTTACTTTACCTTTTCAATAGGATCTGGACAGAAAATAAATTTCCATCACTTTGGAGCGAAGCAATAGTGATTCCGAACCTTAAGGCTGGTAAGGATCCTTCTGTTCCTTCAAGTTATCGACCAATAGCTCTGACGAGTTGCTTGTGTAAGACTCTCGACCGTATGGTCAACGCCCGTCTCGTACATGTCTTAGAAACAAATAAATGTATTCATATCAATCAGAGTGGCTTCCGTAAAGGAAGATCCACTCTTGATAATATTACATACCTGGAAACGCAGATTCGCAATGCATTTGTGCGAAGGAATCATCTCGTTTCCATTTTCTTCGACATAGAGAAGGCATATGACCGTACGTGGTGTTATGGAATTCTCCGTAGGATGTATGATTTTGGCTTTAGGGGTAATTTGCCGATGTTTATACAAAACTTTTTAAGCTCCCGTGGTTTTAAAGTTCGTATTGGTACGTCTTTGTCCAATACTTTTAACCAACCTGAAGGTGTTCCTCAGGGAAGTATTTTAAGTGTCACACTTTTTAATATTCATATCAGTACCATACTTCATCAACTTTCACCTCCTGTACATGGTACTTTGTATGTTGATGACCTGCAAATATCTTGTGAAGGGTCCAACATGAATTTAATTGAGAGACAATTACAAACATCTGTAAATAAAATTGCTGCATGGTGTGCTGAGAATGGCCATACACTATCTCCTAACAAGAGCAATTGTGTCCATTTCTGAAGGAAGACTAGCCTCCACAATGATCCCGTTATTCATATAAACAACACACCTATACCAGTGGTCAGTGAGGTAAAATTCCTCGGAGTGATATTTGATCGTAAATTAACCTTTCTTCCGCATATATTATATCTGCGGAAGAAGTGCGAGCGATAACTTAATATCCTCAAGGTGCTTTCAAACACATCTTGGGGTGCTGATCGCACGTCACTCCTCCGAGTTTACCAATCATTAATTTTATCTCGCATAGACTACGGTTGTGTTGTTTACGGATCTGCTAGGTCTTCTGTTTTACGCAGACTGGACACTGTCCATCATTCTGCTCTGAGAATATGTTCAGGCGCATTCCGCACATCACCCGTCCAGAGTCTTTATGCAATATGCCAACATTTGCCTTTAGACCTGCGACGTATGCAGCAGTCTCTCAATTATTATACTAAGATCATGTCGACCCTTGATCATCCATTACGTTCTATGGTTCCTAATGCCTCTTTAAAAAGACTTTATGATGCTCGACCATTGAGCATCCAACCTTTTCTCACAAGAGCCAAATCACATCTTTGGCTCACAGACCTATGTGATGTTCGGATAGAGTCAATTCATCAATTTCTCTATCCACCTTGGTATGAACCAACAAATACCTTTTTAAATACCTTTGCTCTGTTTAAAAAGTCGGACACAACACCTATTGTTTTTCAACAGCTATACTATTCATATCGCTGTCAGAATCAATCATACAAATCTGTATTCACGGATGGATCTAAAACCGCAGGACATGTGGGCTGTGGAGTTTTTATCAATAATGCAGCTTTTTGTTACAGCCTACATTCGTCCTGCTCCATCTTTACTGCTGAATCTACAGCTATTTATTATGCGATTCAGCACGTGAATACAGATGACTATCATCAATTTTGTATCTATACTGACAGCATGAGTATTATTGAAGCCTTGAAAAACAATAGTGTTACCTGTCATCCTGTTGTGTCCAAAAATTTTAAAGCATTGGATTCCCTTGCTGGCAAGGGAAAAAGATTGTATTTTGTTGGATACCAAGCCACATGGGTCTTGAAGGCAATGAGAGAGCAGATGCAGCTGCAAAGGCTGCATCAGATCCAATTTTACCATCGGTTCCTCTCTCAGATGTGAGAAAGGCTATAAAAAGTTTTATATATGGTCTTTGGCAGGAATCATGGAACTTGCAGGTCGTCAACAAATTACATACCATTTTCCCATCCCTCACCTCATTATCAGTTTTACCGTTACGAAGGGCTGATGTTAGATTAACTCGCCTTCGTATCGGACACACACGTTTCACATATAGACATTTATTTTTAAATGAACTAAATCCATGGTGTGAAACGTGTGATGAACCATTTACTATTTATCATATTTTAATCTCATGTTCCATTTTTAACGTCTACCGTTTTAAATTTTTCAAAACAAACCTTTTAACTATGTTTGATTTGCTGGGGGAACCACTCGACAGAAACCTATTTGCTTATTTAAGAGCAATAGGTTTTTTAAATTTTATATAATTACTAAATTTACATTTATACATTTTAAAATTTATATATATTTGATTTTTTTATGTTCTATTATATATGGATTTTAAAATAATTTCTACACTAATTTTTGTTTTTTAAAATTTTAATGTTGCTTGGGTTTTCAAAGGAAATACATATTTATAAATAAAATAAAAAAAGTAAATAATATAAAATATATTTTTCGAAAAATTTATTCTTGGCGCAGCATGCCCATCTTTGGACCTTGCGCCATAAGACCCAACCAACCAACCAACCAACCATCACGTGATGGCAAGCAAATTGTGAGCATGGCAGTGACGGATCGCTCTGCCACATCACGAACCATAGCACAGCACATTTAGTCTGTAACGCATCATCCAGTGTCTACACGTACCATTGTACTCTGTTTAAAATAGAGTGGTTAATCCGCAAGACGTCCATTGCTTCGTCTACCCTTGACGCAGGACCACAGACGTCTAATCCGTCAACGGTGAGATGAAAAAAAGGATGTGGATGGCAAAATGGAATGAAATTGTCTTTACTGATGAGTCAAGCTTCTGTTTGCAGCATTTCGAGTCGATAGACTCTTTGAAGAGAGGATGGTGAATAGCTGCGATATGCACAGCCACACTGGTCTGGCACCGAGTATTATGCTATGGAGCGGTATTGGAGATTATTCTCGCACTCCTCTAGTATGTATTGCCGTACTTTTAACAGTCAATGATACATCTTCGAGACATTGAAGCCAGTTGTCCTTCCTTACCTTCAGAGCTTGTCCACAGTCATATTTCAATTGGATAATGCGCGACCACTCGTGGCACACATTGTCCAAGGGTTTTTCATCAATTGCCAGATTGGATTGCTTCCCTGGCTGACTTGCTCTCCGATCTTTTACCGATAGAAAACATGTGGTCCATGGCTGCTCAACGACTGACCCAGATTACATCCACAGTTGCCACATCAGATCAAATTTGGCAACGTGTGGAAGCTGCTTAATTTGCTGTACCCCAATAACACATCCAAGATCTTTTTGAATCAATGCCGAGGCGTGTGGTAGTGGTGATCTCCAACAATTGCTGCTATTCTGGCTACTGATTTTGGCAGGAATCACACTTCACAGAAGTCTATGATTTTAATCATTTGACACTTGATCAACTTGTTATCTACAAAATAAATTTTGTTGTGATATCTCTTGTCTTTATTGGTGTTGCAATTTGGGTGGCCATCAGTATAGTAAGAGCATCGGTATCGCGTTGTATAAATCAGATTCGATCATGACTCATATGAGAATCATCATGTCGATTCTCAATGCCTCCAAAGATCCACTGAGTACATGCTCCTTAAATCTATGGAATCGAAGGTCCTGTGGTCGGTCGTTAAGCAGGTACCATGGATTTAACAGTCTGGAGAAAATTTCCTCCCCCTCCAGATCAATGTCAAAATTAAAGGTGCGGATCCTCTGGTGGTGCCATCTATCAGAAGAATACTTAGAGCAAATTTGTACTTTTCTATATGTACTCCTCCGATACTCACTTTTGTGGTGCTCTGATTAAACGAAAGGTACAGCCTACTGACTTAAATTAATATAGCTGTCGTCAGAGCGAGCTTGGCTTGTCCAAGTGTCGTAAGTAACAACAAGAACATGCTGCATAGTATAATTCTTAAAGTTTGATGATGAACTCGAGGCAGTCTCGAATTTTTCAAGCAAGGCCCTCTTCCTAAACCTGGAGCGTGTTTCTGTTAATCCAGAGCTATAGATGATGCTGTATGAGGGAATGTAGGTGACATAAAATCTCATGGAGCAGGAAAGAAGCAGCTTCTCTTAGTCCAAGAGACAGGGGCATCCAAAGGGAGAAGACTGACTTTGCTCCCTACCCTGTGTGCCTTTGGTGAGCGTAGTGGAACAGCTTTCACGCCTTGGGTGACTCTTCCAGGAGTACATAATCCCAACATTCATCGCTCATTACGCGCAGGCGCACCTCTCTGCCCCGATGAGGCGTCACACAGGACTTTGGGGGGGCAATGTTGATATATTTTATATAAATTTGTACTATTACAAATTTATAATTGAAATTTGAATCCTTGGAATCTAGGATTAGTTAAAAATTGATGCAGATATTTGATTTTCTACTAGTCTGTCATAGCTTTGAGCCGATTTTTATCCTTTTAACAGACAACGGTATTTATGTTTTGTGCTGTGAGAAATGTTGTATTTTACACACATATAGACAGACGTTTTCTATCTCAAATCAGTTTGTCTAACACTCATCTATTGTTCATTAGTGGCACCCATTTTTTATAATAAATATGTTCTTCTATCTCTACTATGAGATAAGTCTGAGAATTAAAAAAATTAAATTGAATCATCGAAGCATTTTAATTGTTATTAAAAATTTATTGAATGTGAAGAAAAAGCAAAATTTTTTTCGTTAATAACAGAAAAATAATGACTGATTGAGTTCATCCTTAACGAATTCACATATAATAAGTGGCATTAGAATCTAAACTGGATGACATTTATCATGGAATTCGAATGATAGTCAACAATTATTGAAAAAAAACAACCTATTTTTATTAAAGTATCATGATTGTAAAAAAGTTTTTACCTAAATGCATTTGAGTGCATATTCAACACACAGAAGTACTCGATCACCATTTTTATTAAGAAAAATTAAAAAATGTATTTCGTAGCGAACTAATAACCATTAACATCGGATTGGAATCCACCATGAGCGAAACTAATTATAGTGATGTCTGGATATTAACTGACAGCCGCAGTTCAATTCAACATCTGCAAAAATGGCCCGTCTTGGGAGACCAAACAAACCTTTCTATGCTACACAAGCTTAAAATTGTCTCTCTTCGGCGTAATATCTATTTTCAATCGATCCCGTCTCACGTGGATATAGGAGGCAATGAAATAGCAGATGCTTTAGCAATGGAGGGCTCAGGTCATCCTGCTCCTTCTGCACTTGAACTCTTTTCCCTGAGAAAAGCCCAGTTTAAAATCGATTGGCAGGTACCTTTGACTCACCACTTCTACAAGGGTAGAAAACTGGGACTTTCTCTGGCTCTTTCTTGTGATAGAAAAACAAGCACTTGCCTTCCACGCCTTGCCTCTGGCCACCTGAAATGCCTCACTTTTGTAGCGGGTAACAAGACCTTCCCCCACTGTCCTAAATGTCACGGACACCAAGCTTTTCCTGAGCATATCCTTGATTGAATGAATATATTGGGACGATATCTACACTTCTCACCGCCTTGTCATCGATTTCCTCTCCGTCAACGGATTCCTTGATTTGGTCTGACTCCGTCAGACCCCTCGGAGATAAGCAACAACAACAACAAAAAATGTATACAATATTCAGTGCTGCATTTTACGTTGTAGGCATTTTAATTTCATATAACGTATTCGTTGATAATTTACAATGTTCAGTAACTATGCGGTTCAATAAGCTAATCCAATAACAATGTTAAAAATTTTTGATGAGAAACCTAATAGCTTTTTTCATATTTTTCAGTACTTTTTCACTCATGAGTTTCATTCGCCAAATTTCTTAATTTTTCATACCCCAACCTCAAAATGATTCACAGGATAGTAACATTTTTATTTAAAATTACCACACCAGAAATTAGCGTTAGGCAAACATTGCAGTTATATTAATAGAGGTGAGACATTATATTTCTGAAGTTAATGTACAAAATCTTGGACCGAAGAGTTCTACAGAGCAGTAGATGTAGCTCATTGTGAATCTTGTAAAATAGGTGCTAGATTAACAATTCGCGGTTATTTTTATTTTTATAATTCTTTGCTTATGTCCTTTTTATTTCAATACATAAATAATATAAACATCTAAAAAATAATTTTATTTATTTTAAAAATTTTATTTTAAATGAAATTACTAAATAAATCTTAAATTTGAAACATATATTGTTAATTATAGAATATGCGGTTCAATGTTTACTTTTGAAAATTAATGTTATTGGTATGGCAGTATATTTCTTAGTGTATCGTGGACTTTTATGATTTATACTGTGTAATGTATACCACATTCATAATGTGTAATATGTGCATAATGTGTAAATATGTAATTAATAAATAAAAAAATAAGTGAATTTACCACAGATTTCCAGAATTCAAAAACACTTTATTTACATTATTATTGGCACCATTATAATATTCATCAATAAATATGTATAAATTAATGACATTTAAATGCAAGATTTATGATAATTCTAGTTATCTACCGAAAAATTTCATTTAAAAAAACAAATGGTTGATATTAAGAAAGTAAAGCATGAGATCACAAGGAATTATCACAGTTAATTTATGAAATCCTCCATGAGTCCTTTTTTCACAACTAAAGCATGGCATAATTTCCATACAAGCATGTGACCTTTTCTTCATCATTAAATCTCGATACCAGTGCAATTGTACATAATATAAAAATGCCCATACTTGTAAATCAGTTTTATAAAAATTTTCATTCATTTTAAAATTCTTGTTTGTTTTTTAAATGGAAATATAACATATAAGAAATTTTAATATTGTTAGATATTGCTTTTAAATTTTATTGTTTAAAATTATCTTAATTAATTTCATTAACAGAAGAATTATCTTTGTAAATGGTAAAAAAAAAGCATAATATGGCATATGAGGACATATTTCAGCAACAAAGGACAAATTCATTATGATTGCTCAAAATCGTAACTTTTTCTTTCCTAAAAACCAATTTTATAATTGCAAATATTTAACATTTCTATATTATTGTGAGATAAACTTTATAAATTAAAATTTATATAGATTTCGACTAAACTTTATAAATTTTAGTATGGATTTATAACGTTTTAGAATTGTCATACTTTTTTACACTATTATACAACTTTGCTACACAGTGAAAACGAATTAAATATAAAATGAAGATATTCAAAATTGCGTCATATCGTATAAGAGTAAACATTTTGATAGTAAAATTAACAAATAAAAAAATAAAAAATATCAAAAGCGAATACTAATAATACATTTTTTTAAGATTAATATTTTTAGTAGGGGAACACAGTATCAGAAGAAACAACAAATATGTTTGGGGAAGAAAAAGTCAAAATATATCTGATAGCTATATAACTGATAACTATCATAACTGACTTGTAAAGGAGTTATGGAACAGGGAAACTGATTTTTCAGCAAACCTTATATACATTCTAACTTCAAGTACCAATTTATACAAAGTTCAATAACAAACATTTCAAAAATTCACACTACAGGACATTTCTAAAAGAGCATGCTTTAGTACTACGAACTTCATCATGAGCTTGACACAGAGATTTCATGTCACACTTAACAAGCAAATCTGAACTACGAACCCTAACAACATCGAAACCTTTGCTTCAAAAGCGGTCACTCAATTTCAAGTGGGTGGTCCTTAAGTTCAGGAAACAGCCAATCAAGTACTTCGATCTTTGGTAGCACCATTTCAGGAAGGACAATGAATGGCATTGTTTAAAAGTTCTTTTAATCTTTGGAAAAGTTCTGTTTTGAGAGCCAATAGCATTATTAAGTTTTTTTAATATAAAATTTCTTATTTTATCAATAATAAGGTTTAGAATAGTTTTTAATATATGCTTTATTAGTGATTCGAAATGATAAATTAAACGCTCCTGTTTTTAAAATTTTTAATTCTGTTTTATCCTTTTCTAGATTTTGTCTATTATCTGAGATTAAATAACCCTGTTTTCAATTTTTTTGAAGAAATGTGCCTGAAACTTTACGTGACACATAGCTTTTTATATCGTTTCATTTGTTCTTTACTGTGTCTTTTATACGATAAAGTGAAAAACGTTTGAAAATAGTTGAATAACATTATATAACTTGTTGTTAAAAGAAAATGTAAAATAAAACTATATTTATTATAGAGTTGTTTTCAAACCTTAACTAACAAAAACTTATTAAGAACCTGTTACTTAAATAACTTATTTTACCCCTTAATATTAAATTATTATTTTGATAAAATATGAAATTACTAATGAACTTCAAGATTAAATATTTATTTTTCATTGCATTTACAATGTTATATAATGCGTCATTTCGTTAAAAATAAATTAGCGTGAACTTGTAAATTATAAAAGTTGGAAAAAAGTGGTTCATTTGAGGTGAAAACCTCAAAAATTTAATATACAATTTTCTCATTCATCATTGCTATCCACATTGAATTTATAGAATTTTGAATTTTCATTCACTGTTTGCAAAGGATAATATGTTCCTTCGAATTATAATATTATCTAGGATAGTTTGTGGACAGTATTTTTAAGCAATTTTGAAACTTTGGTAAATAAATTTTGTCGTTTTTTTTCAGTGTAAACATGAATTTATTTTTCTACATATCATGCATGTTTGAAAATCAAGTTGTTTCGCTCTTTACTTAGAGATACAGTGGGTGATTGGTTAACGAACAGTTTGGACTGCGAATGAATTCGGACAATGCACACTTTCACGAAAGATTTTATTTGAACAACGAACTCATATTCGGATAACGAACTGAAACGAGTTCTAACGAAGACTTTTCGACTCTCGGAGCATGATGTGCAAGGTTGCCACACCCAACGGATCAAAAATTGTTATTCATTTCTCTTGAATTATGTTGCTCGCTTATTAAAATTTAAGGTTGTATACTGGAAAAATCATTTTTAATAGAATATTCATAGTTAAGGTAGGCCACCGGTTTCGGTTTTGATTTCATTCAAAACAGAAATTGACATTTTGAGCACTTCTCCTCCCTCGTTCAAGAAGTGAGGGGATGTCAGAGCAGTAATTTCAGAATGGCACTCGAATCAAGCTGATATCAGAAAAATTAGGGATCTTTACAACAACACATCCAGAATGTCTTAAAAAATAAAGTAAAACAATCGACGTTGGTAATATTCTTTAATGCCTTATAAACAAAAAATGAAACGTTTCATCAAATAAAAATTATTATTATTATTTGATGATTAATAAGCACGACTATACGTACGTATTATTGTTTTCAATAAACTTACCAAGAAATTATATATCCTTTTCTTAATTTAATTTTTAGTGTCTCCAGAAAGAATTAATCAATTTCATAAAAACCCCAATGATAAACCGATGATCGGTTAATTAACAATTCGGATAGCGAGAGTAGTCTTATAACGGATTATATTCGTTAACCGATCACCCACTCAATCTTATAAGTATAGAGAGAAAACATCTGCTTTTCAAATTTTAGCTGAATACCAAAATCTTTCGTGAAACATTTACAATATCCACTCTTCAATATACGAGAATTTAGCAAATATGAATATTTTTCGTAAAGTTTGACATGGCACAGACTTTCAGTACCACAAGAATAGCAATAAACTTTATTAATCATGGACAAGATTCTACAAACATGCAATGTTGGCAAGCCATTACCATTTTATATTGCATGGGGAATCTCCAAAACTTGAAACTGCGAAGAACGATTTGTTCAAAATATCAAGAGCATCAAATTGAAAATCATGCCAAAAAAAGAATATGTGAAATATGTATTTCATCATTAGAAAGAGATTGGAATAAAGAAAAAGTGAGAATGAGAATAAAAAGAAAGATAGGAATTATTTGATGAATTGTAAGTCGTATCATATTATATTCTTATGTTTTATTGAAACAAACAACTGGCAAATTTTATATTTGAAATATTTTGTAACAAAACAATCAAAAAATTGCATATCTCGCTTTTAATACTCATTTCCGAGCAGGTAAAAATTGACAGGAAACTAGTAAACATCAAGGGGATAAAAAATTGTTTATACGGTTGTATCTATTGGCAAAAGGAAAAATCCAATAAAAATGTTTAAATTTTAAAATAGTTGATGTTTATAGTGTGTCTCTGTTCTATTTAAAAATGTTAACAATGGCTTTTT
Organism: Latrodectus hesperus; assembly: GCA_037975125.1. NCBI lineage: Eukaryota > Metazoa > Arthropoda > Arachnida > Araneae > Theridiidae > Latrodectus > Latrodectus hesperus. The sequence continues at coordinate 3,604,061 of JAJQOW010000018.1, read as the reverse complement.
TAAACAAAAACAGTTTTTAGATTACATATGAATAATATAAATTGTTACTTTTATCTCTATTTTTCGTCAAGATATTTTCCTAATTATACTATCTTTGCAGATATATGTTAATAATAAATTTCAATAAATAAAATTTCAGACCGATTTAAATTTATAATATTTGTAGCAACAGTTTAAAAAAACAACTCTTTATTTATTACTTGGTAAATAATAAGTTAACCTTGGATTACATTATTAATGGATGAAATTATTAAATATTTTTACTCTAACACTTCCGATTTCTTAAAAAAAGAACTGATTCCTATTTGGTTCTTGCAAAATTGTTGATTATTTTTTAAGATGATATATATTTTAAAAGCCTTTATTTCTCAGTCAATTTCAAAGATTAATTTTATTGATAAGTCTAAGAAAAAAACAGAGCATTTTAAAATATATATCGTATATAAATACATATTTTGGTAAAATCTATGTTTTATTAATACAATTTATTAATAATATTTCATTCGTGTTGCTAAAATTGGATTTATTAGACACGTTGCATATTTTTCCATGAGCAGTTGCAATTTCTCCTACAATTTAAGAATACACTACTGATTTTTGAACCGACTGTAAACTCTTTTCGGACCATTTTCTTCTACAATGAATGTAAAATTAGGTTGTTAATATAAGCATGATGGGAATATATACATATAAATTGCAATATATCAAAAACATTTTTAACAAAAGCTTCGTATAAGAATGTCATATTATCAAAGCAAAATGTGGCTTGAATACTTAATGTAAAAATGTATTGACTCTCTCAACAGACATAACAATGGAACTGAAGATGTTGAATATAAGCTTAGGCACTGATGACATATTTGAACCAATACCATATGTTCAGTGCAATGAAAACAGAGGGAAAGATAACCCGAGACACCTTGTCCACCCGAAGAGCAGCAGCTTGTCCATTTTCCGGTTCTGGAAGAGAGACAGAAAGTCGGAGAGAATTGGGTACCGGGGGAGGATCTTCCTAAAAATGAGACGAATTACACCAAATAAATACATACACGATACAGCGTTATCATATTATGAATGTTATTTTAATAAAATATTAGAACGAGATGATTCACTAAGTGTACATTAAGATAATTTAGGTAACAAGTAAAGAAGAAATGTTTAACTAATAAAAAAGAATAGGATTAAATATTTCAAAACACGTATTCTGACAACCTCAAATAACAACAAACGTATTGTTTTAAGTTGAAAAATTTTCATTGCGCTAAACTTTTTTCCTTAAGAATGTTCAATATGTAGCCCTGACTTATATGTAACTATTGTATTCCGTTAATATTTAATGGAACTATTAATTCTCTCTGCCGGAAAGTTAACTGAAATACTAGTGTTCTTCTTCTTCTTCTTCTTCGAGTTGGGTTTGTATGTCATTGAGCACCTCTGCTTTTATCAGCATTTTGTACTGTTAACTCCAAACCCAATGTTTCTTAGTTCCATTTGCTCGGATCACCCACTTTATTAATAAAGTCTGATAACCCTTTAATGGAATCTAGGTGTAACTCTCTAGTATGGATGATGCCTAAAGAGGTTAATCTAGGGAGGGCAAGAGCCTCGCATTCATTAATGATATGCTCTGGCCGTTTCCTCTTGCATATGACATTTCCTGCAGATAGGATCTTGCTGAAACAGTCCCATTTTATGGAGATGTTTTCTGAAATAGTAGTGCCCAGTTATGAAGCCTACGATTAAAAGTATCTTCTGCCTAGAGCATCTAAGAATTTCATAGGAAATCCTCGCTGATGACCAACAGATCATACCTTTAGCGTGGGTTTGACCAGGAGATTTGAGCCAAGCTTCATACATCTTCCGTTTTTCCCATCTGCGAACATTGGTTTTTGCGGTCTTCAAATTGATCCCACAAAAAGGTTCTGGACCAATGGGAACAAAAGACGATCCTTGTTTAGCAAGCTCATCAGCCTTTTCATTGCCTTCGATACCTTTATGCCCTGGCACCCATACAAGGATCACCCTGTTTCTAGTTGCCAGTTCTGTAAGAAGGTTTCTACACTCCAGAATCATTTTAGATTTGATTTCGAAGGAATTAAGCGCTTTTAAAGCGGCTTGACTGTCACTGAAAATGAGAATCCGCTTATCGTAGTAGCCCTTCTTCATATTCAGTTTCAGACAGTGGATAATGGCCAAAACTTCTGCCTGGAAGACCGAAGCGTATCGCCCAAGGCTTACAGACAAGCTGACTCTTGGTGACACGCCACAAACTCCCAGACCTGAGAGGCTGTTCTTCAGTGATCCATCTGTGTACCAGATTAGATCTCCTGTTTTAGTTCCAAACATGTTGTTATCCCATTCCTCTGTAGTTGGAAAAACTACATCAAATGAAATACTAGTGTTACACCAGTGTATCATATGATTGATTTATCTGATCCACATAACTGGATAGAAGTCAAAAAAGTATATTAACAGCACAATATATCACACTAAATATGTTTTCTATAAGACAGGTTCTATCCGATAACAATTTATACTTTCACTACCATCCTTTTCCTAAGATAGTAATTCGTAAGATGTCTTTGAGTAATGATGCTCTGAAATAATCACAAATATTTGTATCATGTGGTATGGGACTTAAATAAGATTAGAGAATTACCACAGTTTATTTTCGTTTAATCCTGCAAATATTACAGACAACTTGCAAATCTGTAGCATTATTTGTTCTACTTTCGATCAATACTGTCTATCCATTCTCTTGAAAGTGCGAAAATTCGTGAATTAAAGCGAAATTATTCCAAGTTCCACTTTCTTTATGGCATTAAATATGTCGGTCGCATTGTCAGATTCCAACACAACGCATATCGAGTTTGGAGATTTGGCAGTGAGAGCTCATTTTCTGTGTCGAGTTACTTTCCACCAGTTGATCAGAAACGCAAAAGACATTTGCATAAAGACCATTCTGATAAAGTCTGTTTTCCAGCTTTCACTTCAGACTTTCTGTCCACTTGTAAAGGCGTTAATGTATGTGAGCGTTTTTCGCTTCGATGAAATGATACTTCAGGTAGACGTGAGAATTGTCTTAGTAATAGAGCATACGGAGGCACTTTGTTTTTATTCGAGTGCAGCACTAACCATTGTTGGATCCTATTTTTTAATCTGTTTGTACTACATAATGCCGTGATATTTTAAAATCTCAGAATCTCTTTTCCTTCAATTTTGCGCAAATAAGTTGCTTTATAAATATTATTTCGTTTATTTTGCAATATTCAAAACAGTATTTTGTCCCTGTACTACTCCCTCATTGTATTTATATTACACTTGACACAATATTGGTATAAGTAACAGGAGCACATAATTTTAATAAAATTATAGTTCTCAATAACAACAATTAGTTTGACTAATCATCTCAATATATTATATATATGTGTGTGTGTATATATATGCATATATATATATATATATATATATATATATATATATATATATATATATATATATATATATATATATATATATATATATATATATATATATATATATATATATATATATATATATATGTATATATATGTATATGTATATATATATATATATATATATATATATATATATATATATATATATATATATATATATATATATATATATATATATATATATATATATATATATATATATATATATATATATATATATATATATATATATATATATATATATATATATATATATATATATATATGAATATGTATGTGTGTGTGTATCTATCTATCTATCTATCTATCTCTCTCTCTCTATATATATATATATAAACACAGAGAGAGAGAGAGAGAGAGTATGTTAGTGAAATATACTCCCTTTGAGTATTGCTCTCACATACATAAACACATCCTTACTTTTCATTGTATTTAATTTGAAATCATCAACATCATGTTGAAATAAGATATCTTAACGCTAATGTGATGTTTTTTAATAAAACGAGTTAAAATTCATTATATTGCTGGGAAGTATTTACATTGATTTTTTAAAAATCTTGTATAAAATAGAACAAATTTCCACTTTATTCTAAACTCTAATTTTTTTTATTAAGGGAACAAATAGATTTATTAGTGTCGTTATAAATTTTTTACTTAAATGATAGTCAGATATTAATTATTACAAAGCATAAAAAATCAAAATATAAAGTTTGTTTTTATGTTTGAAAAGGCACTGATAAAAATGTTTTAATTTTCTCTTCAAATGAATCAGAGATTATTGATTTTCTGTATTACATTTGAGTTTTATATTAACACAGATTCGTATATTAAACTATTCTTGATGGATTGAAAATGCTAATTATAATCGTGTGAATTCAGTATTATTACTTAAAGAGGAAAATGACATTCTAAGATTTTGTTTTGTGGTTTTCAGAAATCAGTATCATCGTTCGGTCATTATAAATTATCCTTCTTTTTGGACCTAAGCAATACTTGATTACACTTTGATTTTTTTCTTTTCTGTTAATATAAATAAATGGAAATAGAACAGCATCGATAACTTTGGAAAAATTGTACAATTGAGAGTTTGCATGCCAAAAACATGTTTTATTAGAAAATGTAAAAGAAGCCACACACACATTTCAATAAACTGAAAAGTAAATATATTTCGAGGAACATCCACTACTTTTGTGTTTTATAAGCAAAATGTCGTTGGATTAGGAGTCATAGTTTAAAATGTACTGGAGTAAATTTCAAACTCTATGACTTATGACTAAACAGTTGAATTTAGAACTAAAGCGGAGACTATTCAATTATTAGTTTGGTACAAAATATCAGAGAACAGTATGAATTAATTAAAACAAGAACTTGTAATAATCAATGAAAAATGAATTAATGAATTTTATATTCCCCCGATGTCTAGAATATGTAAATTATGTATTCTGTATATTGAATTATATATTCTCTCATGTCTAAAATGTATAATTTGATATCATGTTGTAAAAATATATTGTTCCTCATTTAAAAGAAAGATTTTGTTACTACTTTTTTTAAATCTATGATTCCTAAGTCTTTATTTCGTTCATTAAAATTTTTTTAATTTCTAATTTTGTAAAGCAATTTATCGTTATTGATAAAAACCAGAGTGGTCTTGATTATTTATTGTGATATGATCACATTTCTAACATTAATGTTTTATTTAATATTTTTCTATTGAAAACATGTGTTCTTAATTGAAATCCAACATCGATAAAAAAATAATGAATACAGTAGAATGTTTATAGTATACTTGCTATATCAACCCATTAACATTACAAGATATGGATATATTAAGTTTTAATTGACACATCAAGAATGTTCATATATTTAATAGAAAATGTACATTTAAATGCATTATTAACAGCTTGCGGTCTGTGTTATAAGGCGTTTTTTAGAAGTTGAAGATTTAGTATAGAAGATAATCATGAGCACATTTTCTAATTGATGCAACGCTATCTTACTTATCGCTTTATGAAGTCCCCTTGAAAATTAAATACGATGAATTTATCCCATTTACGCGGGTAGAAATATTTCTTTCCAACTTATAATGACACATATTATTTTTCATTATCGCAGATGATTGTGCGAAGCTTTTGGTAATATGAAATTTTTATACCACATTATTTACCATTAAGTTCTTATGATTTATCTTACACAAACTTTGTTCTTTATTTGAATTAAATAACAAACATTTTGAGAAGCAATTTTGGAAATTCATAAACATTATTTTTATTATTTCTATGTTGTCTAATTTCGTTTATTTCATTTTATGTAAATTTTTGCATTTTTTAAAACTGTTATTTGATAACATATGTATTATCGCTAAATCTACTGCGTTATGTATTGTGTCATAATTCGAGCTGAATATGCTGCTAAGATAAACCATACGTGATTATTTTAGATTTTAATGATTAGGAGAGCAATTGTTTTGCAAGTCTTTTTAACTTTAGGAATTTCTTTCATAAATTTGACCTATATATATATATATATATATATATATATATATATATATATATATATATATATATATATATATATATATATATATATATATATATGTTATGTATATATTGTTGCAAATTTGTAAATAATGATTATATTTGTCTTAAAATATCTCAGACAGATCGGAAATTCTCACATTTTGGGCAAAAATTGCGGTATTTAGACGTGTTGTAGTTTAAAAGCGAATTTCCTAATGATTTGGCGACTTGGCGACGGTTGGCGAGATTCTTAGTGACTTGGCGAGAAATCAATACTTCTGGAAACATCCATCACCTAAGCTCTAGGACCAATATTTTTCGAGATAGCCTAGAAGCTTCCAGAACCTTGGCGAAATTGGTAGATTTCTCCGCCAAGTCAGGTATAAATACCGCAGCCCGACATGGAAGAGTGGAGTTTTGTGAAGACAGTCAGTGAGTGAAGACGATTAGTTGTGACTGCTAGTTGTTCTCTGTCTGAGGTATTTGAGACCTGTGATTAGAAGCTGTTTCTGATTATATCTGACGAATTGTAGCTGTATAATTGTGATTGTTACAGCGGGAATTTCGTTTATCTTATGAGATTTTTACGAATAAAAGTCTTTTGTTCATTAAGTGGTTGCTTTATTCAACTCTCAATCAACACGAACCCGTGGAGCTCGGTACAATATTATCCATTCATATTTCTCATAAATGCATAGCAAATTTGTTGATGACATTAGTTTATTTTTTATAAAATACATATATTGATCAATACAATATGTAAAACGTGCTTTGAACCTATCGACAAGGCCATCGACTTGAACCAGAAAGAATGTCATTCGGGTTCAAGTCGTAAAATTTCAATATTCTCCACTTGGCTATTAATTATAAGTATAGTAATATTTGACTGATAATTATAAATCCATTGACAGTTTGGATAATAAGTCTACAGACGAGCTAACATGTCTTTTTCATAGGCATGGGCATCAGACTTATGTTCTGGAATAGGAGTCATTATTGACCATTTTTAATATTCTTATAGCAGCCCTATAGATTGAAATGTATCTGAATCCAATTGTTGAAGTCTATGATTAAATGCAAATGCCTGAAAGAGCAACGTGAGAGCGAGCTTTTACTGAACTTTATTCTTGGTTTATTATCATCACAATATTAGATTTACGCAAGTTAACTGTAAAGTAGATAGTTGAAGTGTATGAAAAATGATAAAAAAAGAGGCTTTTTGGTATAATTTTTAAAGTTATTCAGAACTATATTTATCAAGATCAATGACAAAGAACGCGAAATTTGATTTTAATTTAAAGAGTAGTGAAATGAACAACACCGGGTATGATGTGGAATGAACACACCATGTATCTTAGAAATAGCAAAAACAGATATATCAAAGGAATCTAATATTTTTTCCATTACAGTAGTTATATTTTTCTATATGAATATACTTTTCTATTATAGTCAAAAGCGAGTAAATCAAAAACTTTTTAGAGATTCTTGATTTCTTTCAAACTTTTTGAACCGGGAATTCCTCGTGGCACAGGTTAAACACAATCCCAATCCTACTTTACGCAAGTAATTTTCTGTCAAATGTGTTTTAAATATGTCTTTGATTTTATAGTAATAATTTATGTGTGCAATAATGCATCTCACGGAAAACAATGAAAAATCATGTATGTTGTTTGCTTTGCAGCTGCTTCTCATCCACGTGACCAGCAGAGCTAAAACGGGTCATCGAGTCCATTCAGCCTGAGGCAATCCAATACTAATCGGGTGTCTTGAATCAGATCTTGCCTGGAGAGTCCCAAACAGGATAAAATGTGAACAATGGAGGCTTGTGCAGAAGAGCACCTGGTGCAGATTTTAGAGTGTTTATTGTCTTCGACAGGTGACCACTAATGGAACGGGTAAGAGCAGTTCGATCCCGTCTACTGCTGCCCTGCACCAAGCAGTCGCCAGAACACCCACTCATACACGTTGTTGTTGATACTCATCTACTGGTACAAGAAAGGTTACACAAAATGTAAGAGGCCCCTTCGCGTGGGAGCTAAAACATCTTCTGTTGCTCATCCAACAGCTGCTCCCAGGAGGCATGCGACTGGTCCATGGCTGAAGAGCTCGCCTTGAACGAATACCATGAGATATGGAGGCTGACTAAACTTTCAGATTTGCCGGCAAGCATTAATTAGTTGAGCATAAAAGAAAGGCCTTTACAACTTGGGTGACCCTGCCAGGAGAATGCTCTCCGGACTTATGTCGCCCGTACCACTCAGGAACACCACCTTTGCCACTATGATGCTGCCCACAAGACTATATGGGGCTATTCATACCATAAGAATGTATTATATAAGGTGCGGGTGTTTTATTAAAGGCAGAAATGTCTAAATTGGAAGTTATTGGTGGCAAAATGTATCTGTAAAAATAATTTAATGATAATAGAGTAGTATTCATTTTATAATGGTATAAAATTTTACGTTCAGAAAATTGTATTTCAATGATTGTGAATAAAAAAATGAATTCAGATGTCTGACTATTAAGGCAATTTTCATTATATAAGTTCATATTTTTTAAATAAAATAAAAAAAAATCAAATAGAATGCACAGTAATTTTCTGGTTGGGATATTATTGCCATTTAATTTTTTAAGCCTGTTTGAAATTTAAATTTTTCTTTAGTTATCAAATCAACTCAAACAATATTTATTATTTGGGCAATTCAACCTACTTTCACACTTTCTTCCACATTCAGGCCATTCCTTTCTAGCTCTCCTTCACTTGGTGTGATGTTGACGTTGGTCTAGAATAAGTAGAAAAATAATAATTTCCTGGTTGAGATATTATTGTAATTTAGGTTTTTTTTTGCCTATTAAAAATTTTATATTCTTTTTTCTTTAACTATCAAATCAACACAAGCAATATTTATTATTTGGGCATTTCAACCTACTTCCACACTATCTTCCATATTCAGGGAATTCATTTCTATTTCTTCGCCACCTGGTATGTTGTTCACATTGGTCTGGAATAGGTAAAAAATAATATGGTTTAGTCTGCATGTTTTGTTATTTTTAGACGGAGCATAAATTCTAAATAAATAAATCGCTAAAATTCTACTGCTAATTTCCTCTCTTCAAAAAGTCAAAATGACAAAAATGAAAAAAAATCATTTTCTCGTAAAATAACATTTAGGCATGCTTTGTAAAAATAATTAAAAGCTGTAAATCCTCAACGTGCGGCGCATATTATTTGGGAGCATAAAGCAAAAATCATAATATGATATTTCATTCCGAAAAAAGGATTGTTAAAACTAAAATGAATATACATAGTCTCTTAGCTTTGGTTCTACAGAATCAACTTCAATGTGTTTTAAAATAAATATTATGTTGATTATACATTGGAGGTTTCCATCAAAATTAGTTTAAAATCTAGCCACTAGGGAGCGCTGTACTGTTTAAAATACATGCAAATGGATATTTTAGGGAATTCAGCTATAAAATCGATACATATTACCTGAAGAAATCCTTCGTTTACACTGAGTATGCTTCTGAATAAGAACGAATGGTTTTTTTTCCGTAAAACACATTTTTTATCACAGTGAAAGCAATGCTCCAGTATCATTTTGTTCTTATTGGTGAGTGAAAGATTTAGAGAGACCCATGTGCGAAATGCAATTGAAACTATAATGCAAAATTAAAGGAATACAGCACTACTAAGAGGATAATGCTCGAGTGAGCCACTAATTATGGAGGAAATTGCAAATGCAACATCTGAAACATCTACAAACTCTTCCAATTTAACAATTACTAGCAGTTAAACAATACGAAATCTGGACAACTGTGTGCATGATTTTACGAAGAATTTTTATCTACAAATGAAAACGCAAGATTACTCAGCGCATCTTCAGTTTGTCTTACAGACTTGAAAAGGATGAAAATGAATGAATCGCGTATTTTATGAATAGAAGTGGCACGTCTTTACTTAGATGAAGAGGCTTAGTTGAGCATCTCACATATTTTCCCACAGTCCTAACCAAAAATATCATTAGGCATGAAACCAGATTTCTGGCAGTGAAATTTTTCAAGGATCGAATTTATCAAAGATGTGTTAGCAATGAAATGGACTTAAATTGCAGCATCACCCACTAAGCGTCTGTTATTCTTATTGATATTCTAGGCGTGACTGTTGACTATAGGGTGGTACGATTTATCACGCAGTTGCTTAATAATGTATGAACGTAGAACACACGGGTGTGTGCAATAATATGAGTAAGTAAGTAATAATAATACGTATATTGTCAATTTTATAAATAAATAAAATATCGCATTTATTCATTGTGAATTACGAGTCACTTTTATTTCATCACAAATAGACGAAAAAGTTTCAAATTAACTTTTCGGCACAGATGCTGTATAATCCAGGATTCCAATTTCTGAGTAAGGTGATTTTTTTGGGGAAGTTTTCTATGTATCTGGCAACCTGGTTTTTATTACGTCATAGATATGGAGACCGATAAGATTTATGTTAAAAATTGTATTTTGACAACCCTATTATTTACATCATCGAGCAATACGTCCTCTTGGAGACATTTCTTCAAAGGCAAAAAATTTAGAATTTGGCATCCTGGATTATATGGCACTGTGCCAATTTTTGAGATATCTGGCATCATGATTGATATAATCTAAAATTAGAGTTTTATTCAGATGTGTTCAGCGAAACAGGAACAAAAAGCTTCTGAGTACCATAAATTTAATTTTAACAACTTGGAATAAATTCGCTTAACGAGAATTAGGAAATATATTAGCTATGCTGAATTAGCATTTTAACCACATTTAGGCGCAGAATGTTTCATGAAGAATGAGATGTCATTCTCTCTATATTTAGCACCAATATTTAGGAAATATTAATTTCTTAAAAATATATAGTTTGTAATCTTTCAACGATGAATCAAGTAACTTATAATATCCTGTGATTTAATACTTTTCACACTTGTATAACTCTAATCATAGCGAAATTTTTTTATTTCATAATTCTTCTCTAGTCTTCTATTTTTGCATAAAAGGTGGTTTCTTTCATCTATGCAGTATTATTTTTAATTATTTTTCTCTTTGAAATAGAAAGAAGTTTTGAAATACAAACTTTCTCGTTTGTAAGTAAAAGCAATGTCTTAGAGGTTTGTTTCAGGTATGACCACCATGTTAATAGGCTTCGCACATACAAGTGGCATCCTTCAATTGATGTAAAATTACACACTAAATATAATTTAAATACATTTTAGAAATTCAACATGAAATTAAAATAACGCAAATAACCTTTAATATGCTTTAACTACTGAAACTACTTATTAACTTTCAGTTATAGTACAATTTATATTTAATAAAAAATGTCTAAAATGCCAATTTTATGATCCAAATTAAGCTGCAAATTATAAGTTATTGTTGAACACAGGAATATAATTAACAGAAATAAGATTATTTAAAGTAACAAATTGTTATAATGCAGACACGCCTATAAGCCGGTAACTTTGTTTAAAATTGAAATAAATTGACAAAAATATACTGTATCTAATCATTTAATGGGCTCTTTTTAGGTCACGGAAAAGTTTTCTAAATTTTAACTTAAAAGTTATAAGTAAAATGAAAGCAAAATTTTCTCTTTATTGAATATTTACTTTGTCACCATAATAGTGGGTAATTTAACTTCTAAAACCTGTTTGTATATTCTTCCTTAAGAATTATTCGTAGGTAATGGATCGTATTCAAATATTACAGATTAAAAGAAAATTACTGATCTTCTACTCCGACAATTTCCCATGCAGAAATCAGGAAAATATCACATGTCTCACTTTTTTCCTCTGTGACACCTAGCATTTTTAGACACCTAGTGGTGACCTAGATTCTGGATAGCCGAGCTGGCAGCCGAATGGTTAGCGCTCTTGCCTTCGGTTCAACAGTTCGTGGGTTCGAATCCCACCTTGGGCATGGATGTTTGTAGTGGTTCGGAATCCACTTTAAACCGTAGGTCCCGGTCTAATTAGCCCTCGTGTGCAAAAAATGACCATTGAGCGACAAACAAACAAACTAGATTCTGGATCGAATCTAGAAAACCGCTAGGCTAAATAATACTTTTATGTTCATATCTGAGAAGAAACACATGAGAAAGTAAAATAGAACATATTTTTTAGTAAACTTCAAAATCGTATTTTACAATTTAACATTACTTATATTTTCTCTGGAATTACGTTCGATTCATGCCCTCTCTGTAATATGGATAACCCAGGGCAGAAATATGCCTTTTTTAGTGAAAATAAATATTTGAATAATATATCTGATTTATTATATTTTATAAAAAAAGGGAGTTATAAATTATGCTGAAGAAAATACAGTCCCCACACAAGTTATGAGATATGAAAACCTGTATCATTCAATTCGTTACCAAATCTTCAAGACCTCTCCAAAAAACTAATATAAAGTAGGAAAGTTATAATATTCATGTAGAAATATTTAGAGGGGTTATATAACAGTAAGGGATAAATAATTATATGCTACATTTCGGTAATGAAATATGTTTAAGGGAAAGGAATGGAATGGCGAAATAATTATCTGTAGATAATTCATCTCATTAAAAGCCTTGAGATATTAAAAATTAGGATTTTGAATTGAAAATTAAGAATTGCAAGCAATTTGCAGAAAGGATAAAATTTGGATTACAGATAATCCTTTCTCCCATAAGTATTCTCGCGATGATTTGCGCAACAAGCGGCAGATTAAAAAATGTATTTTTGATCAATGGACAATAGCAACATTGCATGACGGCTACAGAACTTTGACACTAACCCCTAAAGAAGTCTTCTTCCTGTTGGCCTTTGCTACTCTGGTCTCTCCGCTGGTGACGATGATGTTGACTGCTGCGTACTCCATCAAGGACAGGAAGACGAAGATGGTGCACGAGGACATAAAGATGTCGATGGCCTTGATGTAGGACACGGGGGGCAAGGACTTCTGGGACTGGGCATGCTGGGTGGACAAAGTGAGAAGGGATGTGACGCAGAGAGTAACGCGGGCGGGGACGGCGTCCACCTTGATCCAGAAGGAGATCCAGGACATGATGACGATGAGGCAAGTCGGGATGTACGTGTGGAATAAGTAATAGCCCAAGCGTCTTTTGAGCGTGAAGTTCACCTCAATGCATGTGAAATTACCTGAAATGAACAATAAACGTAAATTAAAAAGCATTGCATTGTAATTCTCAATTTTATGTACCCTGACACTTTTCTACCAGTATACTTCCACTTAAGAAAAGTCTAGTTAAGTCTAGACAAGTTTCTCCTTTCTACTGTCTCTCATGGTGTACATTAGATTAGAGTAGTAATATTAAATTATTTATAAATTATAATGTTAATAAATAAAATAATGTTGTTGTTGTTTCCTATCCACGATGCCTAGCGAATGCTAGACAAGGTCCAAGAGATTATTAACTCTGAACCCCTCCACTTCCTGCTGGCAGACTCATAATGGCGATTGGGTGATTTTAGAAAGTCTGGGTGATGTAAGTCGGGAGTTTATTCCAGGTAGGACCACCCTAGGACCTGATAGATCATTATTATCATCTAATGCTATCAGGTGACGAGCCAAGTCAGTTTTCTACTTTCGGGTGCTCAGTAAAACACAAGTTGCTCCTAGACCTCCACCCAAGAATTACATTCCAAATAAATAAAATAATTAATGTATTCAGTGGTAATTTGGATTTTTCTGTCTAAATTATAACTGAATTATTTAAAGAATCATGTAATTTATCATTTTGATTCCATTTTGACAGTAACAAAATAATACAATAATTTATAATAATTCATAACTATTAAAGATTTAAAATATTTATTATGATCAACTTGTGTCAGGTTATTTTGTAATATAACCGTATATACTTTACATATGAATTAAGTAATAATTTTATTTATATAATTAATATATTTAGATAGATATTTTATATATCATTTTTTTAGACAATAACAACCTAACAGCCGAAGGCTATATCAGCGTATCGCTATATCATGTTGCTCGGAAGGACTTTTCTTTATTAGGAGGCCATATTACCGCGTCTAAAGAAAGAAAAACTTGGAAAATTCACAAGCAAGTTTTTGTTTTGAAATTCATGCATATGCAGAAAGAGAACCAAAGAAGCAGAAAGCAATTTTAAAAGACAGGAGCAAATTACACTCGCCCACTTTCGAAGTGGTCACCTCAGATGATTAAAATTTTCTGAAGGCTCCAAAATTTTGGAAACCTGTTCCAACTGTTTCGCTGAACAAGTTACGCAAGAACACATTCTTGCGTGTCTGGGGCTATCCAAGCAAGATTTATACGACTATCCTTTGATGGTGAAAGATTTTTGGGGTGTTTAACGTTACGGACATGGCCTAGCTAGCCAAAAGGGATATGCAACGACAATAACAGAACCAAAATATCCATATCCGGTTGCTTTACAATGACTGGAATTGAATTTGGAACCTTCTATGCTAAAGAGCACAATCCTACCACTTAACCCTGACCATTCATTATTTGTCTTTAATTGAAAGAATTGTTACAAAAAATCTACAGGACTATTTTCATATTTCTTATGACACTAAAAATAGATAAATTGTAGTGATAAGCTATATTTATTTTTTTAATAAGCGATTTCATTTATTCTACTACTCTTAAAAAGAGCTTTTAATCTAATTATACACTGACACTACTCTGCCTTGTTTAAAATAAACCAATGAAAAGTTCTTTTTTCTATTAATTTTAGCTGTGAACAAACATTTTAATTACTTTGTATAAAATAATAAATTTTATTCGCCATTTTTAATGGTACAAAGAATACAATATATAGGATCTAAAAATAAAATATATGTGCATTAATTTGAGGAGTCTCTATAACAGTACATTTGGAATTGTACAGAACCTGTAGAACTGAAGAGAAGGAAATAAAAATATATAATTAGATAATTTGCTAACGCATCAGAAGAGTTAATATACCACATACTGAGTAAGTCAGCCATTCATTTATCACTTCATTCAGCGAAGATGATGCTACAACTGTATTTCTGTTTCCATATCTTTCTCTTTTTGTATCTGATGTTTTTATCACAAAATCTCTCATTTGAACATTTTCATTTTATTACTTGTTTTCATTATTACTGCGTAGAATTATGAATTATTATAACTTTTCTCAATACCAGTATAAATTTACTAAGCATTTTTTGAAATGTTTTACTTTAAATTTTAATTTGTATGCATTTTCTTTAATATATATATATATATATATATATATATATATATATATATATATATATATATATATATATATATATATATATATATATATATATATATATATATATATATATATATATATATATATATATATATATATATATATATATTAAAAAGTTATGATGTAATGATTTAAAAGATAATGTTGTGTCTTAGTGTAGTCAGATTGTTTGTTTCAACGCAAAGTAGTTTAGCCTACATTTTATTGTTTGAAATGTTTTTAAATCTAAGAAAGAATGAAAAATTATAGAGGTAAATGAGACTTGTAATTGGTAAAAA
This sequence comes from Latrodectus hesperus, assembly GCA_037975125.1. Taxonomy (NCBI): domain Eukaryota; kingdom Metazoa; phylum Arthropoda; class Arachnida; order Araneae; family Theridiidae; genus Latrodectus; species Latrodectus hesperus. Next base: position 3,588,490 of record JAJQOW010000018.1, on the reverse strand, counting down.
CATTTTAGCTTTTCATAATTTTTAATACTATTTTTTACAGCAAAACTCACATAGTTTCATTCAAAACTCGATAAAGTAATTTATTTCATAAAATTATTATAGTCGAATCTAGAAACACTTGATTATTTCTAACAAATGTTTCCATACTAATGAAACAATAGTTTACAATAAAGTGTTAAACTTGAAATTTTTGTTTATTTTTGATATTTATGCAAAAATATAATATATTCTGATTAATATACATTCAAAAGTAATTTCGGTGATATTTCCCAATGACTTGTTTTCAACTCATGTATTAATTATTTTCATCTATTAATTCTAAAATAAATTATTGTTTTAAATAAATAAATGAAAATATCGATATTTAATTTAGTTCTTGGATTAGTAGGTAGATAAACAGAGAGAGAAAGAAATATTAAAAAAACGTTTGATAATTCAATGGCATTGTATTTTACCAGGAATTAAATTTTGCATAAATATATTCCGATAAAAAATAAGCACTTTTTTAACGAATAAATAAAAAGATTATGTTTTTTAATGATGCATTATTCATTACTATACAAGTGAATTCTTGTATTTATATTTCCATTAAATATGCTTCTATAACGGAGTGCTTTAGATACCTTTATTAAATTTGAATGCACATGAAAGAGTTTTTATTATTCGTAAGCTTCATTGTGATTTACAGAGACCAAAGTTTTGCTAATGTTGTTATTTGATATTTTCTATTATTATAAGAGCTTAACCATTCTTCAGAAAAAAATTTAATCCCACACGAGCTATTTACAGTTTGTTTAGGCAATAACAAAAACCGAGCGTTATAGATTTTGCATTTTTAAGCAAAATCCTTATCAGAATTTTTGCTATCGTAAATGGAAATAAAGGAATATTTATGAGAGTCATAAAGTAGAATGAGAAGATATTACGACTTATGAAAATTTTACTATCATAAAAATGTTTTGTTTACTCAATTGGGATACTTTTCTATAATTTCTTTTTAAGATTAAAATGAAAACACTTTGAAAGGAAATACTACACTTTGACGAAGAAAGAAACAATCTTTAAATTAAGATGAAGCTTCAATTTTTAATATAAATTAAGCAAAGATTTTCTTTATAAATCTGCTATTTCTTAATTTATTTGGATAAATTCATTGGTAAGAAAATAAAGAAAACAGCAAATGTAGATATTTATAAATTAATTCATCTTATTTGAGATTAAATTATTTAAATTTTATAATATGATGTAAATTGATATACTTTTTAAATTTGTATTTCTAGTATGTATTAAGACAAAATAAATTAACTCATTAACCAATCAGAAATATATTTCTACAGCAGAAATATATTTCTTTCTAATGCAGGAATATATTTCTAAGATATTTTACTTACATGAATAAAATGCTTATTCCGTTTGTCCATAGAATTTTTGTCGTGTTGTTGAATTGGTAACAGCTACTCATAAATGAAACTTTTATGAGGATGTCTCCATGTTTTTTAGGTTAGCTTAAATAAAGGCGACATTGCATTTCGAAATTTTGTTTAAAACATTTACAATTAATTTAGACTAATGAATGCTGATTACTCTCACTGAAGTTTCTTGGACCAAGATGTAATTAATTTAAGCGAGGTTCCACTGTTTCGGGATATTTCTCGCTAAAAGAACGAAGGCATAAGATACTGATTCACTTTTAAAATTTCATCAATGTATAATTTCTGAAAATAAAGCATATAAAACATCAAACACTTTCTTTTTATCTAAATTTTAATAGTGTAATTTGTATAATAAAATAATGGTGCTATTTCTATATGATTTTATGAAAATGTGTTGCTTTTATCTATTGCAGATATAGGATTCGAGCGTTTGACAATAGCTTATTGACTCAAAATGCATTGAAAATTTAATAAAAGGAGTCTATCATTAAATGCTCAGTTACGAAATTAAAGAAAAAATTTCAAGCATTATATACTTTATTCGAATTGTTTTCAGCTAACCTATACGAGTGGATCTTATTTGTGCAGCGAAACACCGTTTTCAACAAACCTAAGTAAATAATAAAGCATGTTATTTTTCTAAATTGCAGTGTTTGCAGAAAATTAGGCACATGTTTTGCACTCAATGTTACGGTCCTTGTGAAAGCTGATCATATATAGTTTTAAGTAAAAAAGACCACATTGAAATCTTATTAATCAGAAAAAACATTCTACTTTCAAACCTCATTAAAGAAAACTATTATACAACGAAAATTTCAATACAATGAAAATTTTCATTGATTTTAGTCAAGTTATAATTAAGGAAAGGCTTTTTAATGTAAATATATATTGACAACGAACTTCATCATAGTGAACAAATTTTAATAATCTAAGAGAGTTTATTTATACAAGATTAAAGTGTAGTTTTCATTCAGAATTTTCTGAAATTTAACAAGTATGATTTATCTTTGCTTAATATATATATATATATATATATATATATATATATATATATATATATATATATATATATATATATATATATACTGTGATAAAATTAATATTTATAGGAAACATTTTTCTATTAGACCAGATTATTTAACTAGTTAGACCAGATTACGATATTTACCTACAACACTTTTGTCAAATTTCTACACTATTTCGATTAATATCTATTGAGATAAAAATTAGCACCGAATTCATTTATTTAAGCTTAATAAACCCATTATACAGGGTGATTCTAAATTATTTTTACAAATTAAAAGGGATTATAGTACCCTTTCATACAAGCAAGAACTACATATAAACTACATAAGGGTCGTATTTCACTCTGAGAGGCACAAAATAGGAAAGTAGAAACGCATCAAGAATCTATCACGAATTTACAGTAAGCGAATATTTCCACAGAGAAGAAGCAGCATTTTGCTCTTATTGATTACTGGAGAAAGCCAATCAGAGTACACGTTGTCCTTTAAAAACGCAATCAACACGATGCCTACGGTACAACCCATCGCAGACAATAGCAGAAATTTTCCGTGAATACCTGGGCAGGTATACTTGGTGGCTCTTAACCTGATAGGCTCTTACAGCATGGCAGACTGTTTGATTGATACAACATAGCGTAATCTTCTTGGAACAAGTGCTTTACAGTTTATTGCAGGCTGTTCCACTCCCCATCCTAAAAGACACGTGGTTTATGAACAATGGAGCTCCTGCTCATTTTTCCATCACGATCAGCAACTTTTTGAATGCCACATATCTCGCACAATGGATTGGACATAACGGACCTGTGGCTTGGCCTCCTCACTCACCAGACCTCACACCACCCATTTTTTCTTCTGAGAGCACATGAAGCACAAGACGCCTGTGGACTCAACTTTAGATCTCATGGCTAAAATCATTGTTGCCGCGGGGATAAAATTAATACACTACCGGAAATCTTTGAAAGGGTGTTCCAGTCGTTACTTCACCGATTACAAGAGCGCAACGGCACACATGGACTGCATTTTGAGCATTTGCTGTGAGGTTTTCACTAAACAATAAATATGATTGTGAAACTTTTGATATTATTCATTCACTTACCCAATACTGTTGTAAGTGTTGGGTAAGCACTGTCAGGTTGGAATTCCTTTTTTCTGCCTCTCAGAGTGGAATGCGACTTTATGTAATTATTTCTTGTCTGGATGGGTACTATCACCCCTCTTAATTTGTAGAAATTATTTGGAATCACCCTGTATATTTATATTTAATTAAATCATGTAACATTAGTACATAATCAGACAATGATCGAATTAAGTTTTTGGCTATTGTATTTTCTCTTCTGTTTTCTGTGTTATTTCATTCCATGCACATCGAAATTACAATAATTATAACTTATATTTGTTATAACTTCAATAAGCCATAATTATATAATATTAAATGAATATTCACGAATAAAAATAATAAATACAAAATGACCAATGCCAGTATGTATTTTCACAGCATCTTCTTGTCTTCTTCATTTTAGCACGGTATGCATTTTAGCACGGTATAAATAAATCTTAAAGAAATATTACATGATATTTTCTTTAATAATTTCGACTGTACCATCTGCATTATCTGGCATATTATATTTCATAAAGGGTGTGGCAAAAAACTCGGGAAAAGTTATTGTATTATTTAATACTGAAATTAACTGATTTCTTTTTAATTTGTTAATCTGTGTCCCTTTCTTTTCGCACGTCAGTTTTGTTCAGAGATATTTTATAATATATAAATATCTTAGCCTGCATACTTTTTTGTCCCCTTTATGATATTAAGCAAAAGATTTGCTACTTTAAATAAGGAAAAAAGGGCGTGAAATCGTTCGTTTGCTTAATGACCCGCGGTGGCAAACAATATCTGAATTTATACGTCGTTTCAAAGAAGTTGACAATAATGCTCAGGAAGTCGACAAAGAACTACAGTGAACAATTCCAAGAATTGCAAGACCAACAAAAAGCGATTTCTATGAAATCTGAAGTTTCCTTGAGAAAGATCTCTCCTGAATAAGAATAAATGATTAATTACCGTGGTGAATTGCAAAAATGGAGCGTCGAAAGAAACATTTAGTTTGAAAAAGTTCAACAAAACAAATTCTGTTGCTCCAAGGATTCCTCAAACGTTTAAGATAGAACTGGCAGAGAATCTTTTTCGCTGAAGAGAAGCTCTTAAACGCCTTACACAAGTTCTTAGTTATAAGAACAATACAATCTAGTCTGTTGACGCTCCAAGCAGCTGAGAAATTGTTAGGCATTGCCAAGATGGAAAATCAGTAATATTCTGTGGCGGAAATTGCGAAAGCAGAAAAATATTTTTGGTTTTTGTTGTAGCATCAGCATGCATCCCTGGACCTAGCCCAGACTTGGACTCTACTATTTAGATAGAAGTTGTCGGGTGGAGTTCTCATGATTAGGAAGGAGGGACCTCCGGTACTTGGTCTGCCACTCTTGCAAGTTTCATTTCACTTGGAGGACATTGCACCCACTCCCAGTTTTAATTAGCCCTTGTCAACATGAGCAAACACGACGGAATTTCACTTTAGCCGGATTCGAATTCAATACCTTCCGATAATAAGAACGACAACTTCCTAACCAACTAGGCCACCAGGGCCTCTTTTTGGTTTTTGTGGATGCGGGTATTAAAATGAATCAAAAAGTGTACCAGAGAGGCACTCCAGAAACTGCGGTTTTCCCATAGGACAAAAGGCACTTTTGCAATTTAAACTGGACGTTCCAGCAACAAAGCCAAAAGAATAGTGCAAGGTGCAATTCCGAAGAATGTTCCCTCTTTTCTTCTGGTTTCTATCCCATAGAATACAATATAAGGTCCATTTTGAAGTCTAAGGCCTGCACTAAACTACATGTTTGGTCTCTTTAATTAAATAACTTTAATATTATTGCTTTAAAATAGATCAAATATAGAAGACTTGCAGGCCCATAAAAAATTCAATGATCGTTTATTCGTATAATAAATATTTAACCATAATAAATATTTGTCACTGCTCAGTCGCTGCAAAAGCCCCACTTTTTTAAATCAATTCAATTTATTTATGAGAGAAAGTCTACTCTTATCATTATTTGATATATTTTGGTAATTTAATTTTTATTAAATTACATAAAAGTAGTTTCTGTTTTATCACATTATATAAAAACTATTCCTTCGAGTCCAATGCCGTACTGTTTCTTAAAGTTTGACAACAAAAATTATAAATAAAATTTAAATATAATACTTAAATTCAAAAGTGTAACTTAAAAAATACTAAAGAAATGATAGACATCTTTCACCATCAATGTAAAAACGAGGAAGACTTATAAAAATAATAAAAAAAGGCACGATTTCAAGTTCAAGATTCTTGAGAACTTTCCGATGGATAATAGTGTCTTTTGATCGTTTAGGTCAAATTTAAATCTTATCTGCATTATAAAGATGATAAATTTAATCTCTAGAGTGTTTGATATTAATGTAGAATCTGTAGCATGGGGTTTCATGTAGCGCTGTTGGTATGGATGACAATGAGTTTTTTTTTTGCTCGTGAGTATGTCCATTTTTTATGAAAATTAATGATGGAAGCCAACACGAGGGTAAGTTGTTCAAATGTAATTTGCAAATAAATTTGACATAAAATTAAATGAATTGTGAATGAAGAAAAAAATATAAGATAAAATACTGCAATTATTAATTTAGAATTGTATTAACTGATGAAATTTTTAAAAATTTAAATTGTCTTTGCTGATTTAAACTAACAATAAAGTGGCTATTTTGTCTGGTCTTTTTATTTTACTTTTTCTGTTGTTGTTCTATGTGTAAATGGCTTGAATGAATGGCTTCTCAAACCGATGCTTTGCTCCTTATAGAAGAAATCATTTTATAACGAAATGAATTTCGACAATATTCTTAGACATTCGACGATGAACTTCGCCTTGTTTGATGCCGCTCGAAGAAAGTGATTTGAAAGCAGGCAGCAAATTCGTAATTAAATCGGATCAACAACGCAATCTCAATACGATGTGACGTATATGAAACGTTATCTGACGTCATGAATATTTCAAACCAGTGAGAATCGCAATAAAGTGGCGTACTCTGGGTCTCAACTGTAACGAAAGAAACAACCATTTTATTGTTAATTTTGAAATAAAAATTTTGGTCTTCTATCTTTTCTTACTTATGTTTATTCATCAAATAAGAAATAAAAAATATATTTAAGGGAAAAAAAGTAAGATCTTTTAATTTATTGGGTAATGCTTATATAAATTAAAAGAAAATTGGTTAACAATTTATTCACGTATAAATAAGTTATAAAGGAAATATTATAAAGAAAAAAATCAAAAATTAAATCTTGTTAAGTTTTAATAGTTTCAGATATTTTGTTAAATAAATAAGAACACTTTTCATTGACGCAATACGATATAATTTAGCATCGTCTAATGTGAAGTACTAAGCATTTATACGTATTTACTTTATTACTTTACGCATTTACTTTATCGTTATAGTATGAATGTTTTACTCTGCAAAATTTGTGAATAAATTTATATCATTCCAATTCGAATATTTATTTTTTTTCAGGAAATCTGGAAACTGTATAATATTATTAAAAACAATGAATTGTTTTTATCACGTTATTTGCTTTGATTAATGTAAGATTTATTTTCTTTTAACAACATCCTGCAATGACATAATGGTGAGTTTTTTTGCTAATAGAAAAATATCTGAAGTCACAAATAAGGTATTGTTCCTGCATACATATTTTAATTTTAAGATTTAACATCCCGCAAAATGCATATTAGTTCAAATTTTATTAAATTTAGATTTCTCGTGTAAAGATCTTTTACAATAACGAAATGAATAATAGAATAATACTGTAATATATCAATAAATCCTAGTAAAATTCAGTAGAATCTTAAAAATAAAATCAAGCAATTATTTTCACAAAAAATAAAAGAATTTTACAAGTTTATTCTGTAATTGAGTTACAACAAGAGTTATTACATAAATGAATTTGTGGAGCTACAATAATTAGTTGCACCATGGATGTATGATAAATAGTTCGATTACTGATCCAGTAGAAAAATTTATAGATTCTGTTGTCTATCTCATACTATGAACGTTTTGGGAGAAGAGTTTTTATGAAAGATTTGTGTTAGAGTTCAGTCGAGGATTTTATCACTGATCAAATTTGTGAGTTTTTGATTAAAAGGCTATTAGATTGTGTGAAAAAATTACTGGTTCAAATTTACGAAACGATGTTCGTGTTTATTGTCTTCAGTTGACAGAAATAATCAACCGTAAAGGAATGTGATAAAATAAGTCGATTGCTATTTTATTTCAATAAATGTGTCGTTCAGAAGAAGAATCCTACTTTTCAGAGGATGGTTTCAATTGTTGTCGAATAACAAGATACATGCAGGTTTTTCGTATCCTCACTCTTGGGAAGGAAACTGGAAAGAATTCTAGGTTTCTTCTCGCATCATCTTTCTCAAATTAATGTCCGCGTAATGTCTTACCGGATATCAATAAGTGGTTGATGTTCATAACATTCACCACAGTCATCAGTTATCAGAGTATTCGTTAATGAGTATAAAATAATTTTTGGATTCTTGATGTCTGGTATCCAATGTAAAACTTGTATTCAGTAGCATGATAAATAAGTTTTCTGTAGTGATATTCAACTTGTATTCAGTAGTAGTATATGCACCATAAATAAGCTTACACAGTTTTTGCACAAAAACGCTTAAGTACCGGTTGATAAAAGTTTTTATGGAAGGGAAACACCAGCACATTTATACAATGTTCGTCTATGGTAAGTAATTGCGATGTTTTGCACTAATGCATTATATACCCATTACAACAAGATATTTATGATAATTTAGAGTGTAATGCTGAAATACACTTAGTGACAATTTCCAGACATAATGGCAAAGGTTCATTATTCATTACCATCTGTGCCTTTGAGGTAGGTTGTAGGGCCAATTTCACCTCATTTGAATGCCATGCACTGCTATGGTTTAGGGGATCATACAATGTGAATATTTGTTGTGATACATGCTATAAACATGCTATTCTCATTCAATGATTTTAACTGTTTTGAAAATTTGTAATAAGAGAATAACTTGAGTTAAGCTCCTTCGTTCTGCATAGTTAATTTTTCAAAAACATAGTTTATTTTTCTCTTATTAAAAATAAGTATGATTTCCCTTATACAAGAGATTTTTCTGCGATTAATCTGTTATTAACAGCAAATTCTGAATAAGAGTTTACATAAATTAGGATTTATTATACAAAAAAGAGATAATCAATATTTAAGAAAATATAATAACTATTCTATTAAATTGAATAATTTGGAGTATATATTCTTCTATAAATAAGGAAAGCTTATTTAGTTTCAGAGGCATCTGTGTTTTATAAATAACTGAGAACATTTCTTTCGCTATTAAATTTCTTTTCCTCTACAGTAAGCTTACATAGGGTAGTGACATTCAATGGATATTGAATCGATACAAATTTATCGATATTATCATTTTGAAAATGTTTCACAAACCAGACGATATGTGGTTGAAAGAGATGTTCAGAAAGTGCTTTCATATTTTAAAATAAATCAATTTTATTGGACATAAAAAATTTATGGTGACAAAAAGCCATTTTTCCATAAATTAAATTTTCCATATCTTTCCTTGCTTATTCTTCCCTCTTACACTGTATATATATATATATATATATATATATAAACATGATTTAATGATCATGATCTTATTGCAGCCTTCTCAGCAGAACTTTTAAAAAAATCTTCATATCAGTGAATTTTCAAAGAAATATTCTTGAATTAATTTCTGACAGCTGGAACTTGTACCAACTAGTTGGAATATTGATAAATCATTTTCGATACGCAAGAGAAAAATGATCCCATAGTTATAATCTATCATGATCATGGTCGTTGCATTATCTATAAATCTTTTTCAACAGAATTCTATTGCCACAAATTTAATTTCCTTTATGTGATTACAAATGTTGATTTCGTTCTGGAAAGTCAATTAAAGACTAAATATTTTGTAAACACAAACTTTTCCATTGATTATTTTCACTAGTAATATCGATAAAAATTATATATTTTTAAAGGAATGATTTTTTACTCCTATAAAAAGATGTAATAATTATAGGGACTTTTTTTAAATCAAGGAATAATTCTTTTAATTCTATAAAAACTTATTAACTCGATCAGACTATTGTAAACTATGATATGCGTTTTCAAACTCCTGAGATGGCGGGCGTCTGGTTACGGCTCAGTCCTTTGTTTAGCTGCTGAGAATATTTTTCCTGATCAGAACAACTGTTGGCTTTTCCTGACAGCACAGCTTTGATTTTTTTTTAAAACTCTCTCAGCTTTGAAAGAGGCGTGTCAATTCTTAAGTGCACAGTAAATCGAATGAGCTTGGGGGAGGAAGAAAATTGCATCTCGTTTCCTCAAGAAACAGGTACCTTATCTAAAAGCATATCTTTAATGAGTTTGAAATATCGAAGTGTTTTCCATTCTTTGGAATGATGATATTTCTCCTCAAACCTAGAATCGGACTCTGGACGGACATAATGTGACTCATCCTATTTTTACCAGTGTAGCTATTATATGGATACCAGTTTATATTAAATTCTTGAGTGATTTATTTTGTTTACGTTTATCGCGCATTATTAAACTTAAAATATTTCATTCAATAAACAAAAAAGCACATTTTTTTAAAGATAAAATCATAATTTTGAAATCCTTGTAATTCTTTATACTTTTACTTTTTCTTCCCATAAAACACGGTTAATAATGTATTACCTGTTATAAAATTTTTCTTTTCTTGATATCATAAGTTAAGATTAATGTTTTACTGATCATATAACAGTAGCAAAATGATGAATATAATTCAGTGAATATAAGTATCAAAAGAAGTATCACTCTTTTGTTGTTTTTAGAAGCTAATGATTAAACAATTAATTTTGTGTATGTGATTTTTCATCAATAGCCATATTTAGACCATAATTTCATCAAATATATTCTGCTCAACGGAAATTAAACAGTTTCGTTATTACCAGACACCTGGTACAAGCGCATTGCCCTATCAGTTTAAGTGGCTATATGACTTTTTAACAGCACTTAAAATCTATTGTATTGATAACGATATGAATATTTCAAAATTAACAACAGAATATTTAGCTGAGGTTATTAGATTAATAAGAAAATTAGAACTGTAGAACTGAAAAAAAAACAGTACAAACAGATTGCATTTGTTTGTGAATTTATTCTACTTATAAAAAAAGAAAACTTGCTAAGTAATTCTAAGATCAAAGATTTTACTTTGTAACAAATAAAATAAAAGCCTTAAGAGATTTAAGCGCTTTTACTAAAATATTTTATCTGAATTATGCATTCGTGTTTCAAACCGGAAAATTTTAATAAGGTTTTCAAAGGATCCCGATGTAGTTGAGGACAACTTTTTATCTGAATGTAAAATTAATTTCCTCTCATTTTTAATATATTAGGTAATTGTATATTTAAATGCTTTTAGGTAGAAAAATAACTGTAAAATATTGGGAGCCATGTAATTTAATATTTCCTCAATCACTTTAATTTGACTTTCGTTTGTTAGTTTCACAGGAACACTCTTACATCTATTCAAATTCTAGCCATTTTATGAAGAATAGCTATTGAATGCAAAGAATTACGTGCTTTGTGAAAGAATTCGCTATAGTTTTCAAATACATAATTTCAATATATTACATTAATATAAATGGAAATATGCGTTGTGACTTAATTTCCGTATAATAGGCGATATCAAAATTTAAGATTTATTGGTAATTATTATGTCTCGATAGAATTTATAATATTAATGACATTATATGTACTAGTATATAATGTCATTAATATTATAAACTAGTATCATCATATAGCACTAGTGTTTCTAATTTTTTATTCTAGTATTATTTACAAGTTGTCCATATTTATAAAAAAATAGAATACATTAAAATATATCTGTATTAAGAAGTCTGAGATAAAGTTATTCCAGTGCTTTTTGGATTGCTTATTTCTCCCGATTAAAAGCTGCTAAATGCTACCAACTACTTAATAGTTTTGAACAATGGTTAAGGGACAAGACCTGGAATTCCCACTCTACACCACACCAGTGGGTTAACATTCTATTCTACAGAAATTTTAACATGCAGGACGGTCTTTGCTTAGCTATAAAATCATCTACCATGAAACAATGGCATTATTACACACGCTAATTATATCTTACACTCTTGAGTTAAATGTTTATGCACCGTTAAATTTTGTGGTTGAAATTTAGTGACTAAAATCAGTTATTGCTATTTAATTTTATTGTAAACCTTTATTCAAGTGAAAACGCTTTAGTGTACACTGTGGAAGGAACTGAAACAAAATTCTATAATTGAGGGCTGAAAAAATTATAAATTCTATAACTGAAGGGCGAATATCTTTATGGACATTAATTCAATGTCATACATTTTTTGTGCTAAAAGTGAGCAGTAAAAATAATCATTTAACTAAAAAATGAAATATAATTTCTTCAATTTGCTGAATTTCAAGTGTTTAACGCATTACATTGCCATGATAATAAGTATTTTATAGTAACACACTCTTATTGTAGAGATATATACTGCATACACACATATTGTAGATATCATATATGCATACATACATTTTGTAAGGTATTGTTGACTGGTTGGGATTTGCGGCGCAAGGTCTAAAAATGGGCAAACTACACCATGTTGGGGATGAGGTTAGTGCATTTTTGAAAAAAAAATCCATTTAAAAGTGTTTTCTAAATAGATGATTGATATATGAAATCTTTTTCAAATAAAAAATATTACTTACACATTTTTTACATATTTCACTTATTTTTTAATCATATCACCCTCACTGAAAATGATGTCATCCAACAAAAAAACATTTTTTACCTCAAAAGCATATTAACTTGCTCTTGAAAAACTAGTCATCCAAGTTACGTTCTACTAAATACTCGAAAATTAATCTTACGATTAAGCTATGTATGATATGTGGATGTTGACAACAGCTGATAAAAAACATTTATTTTTGAATGAACTAATTAATATTCTCCGTAGGAGTTTCTTGGAACTAAAAATATACAATGCACGTTGAAAATAACAATGCAACAACCATATTAAAATAATTTTATTTTTCCTTGCTAATGAATCTATAAGCAATTGTGAAAAATAACTCAGTTGCAGGCCTTTCTATTAAGGATATACATACATTTAATTAATATCTTATTAAATTTCATTCAGATAAATATTCGGATTTTTGGTAATAAAACAATTTTTATAGTTCAATTGTTAAAATTTTAAATATTTACATTATTTCCGCACCAAGTTTAAGTAATTCATTATATATCGTCTTATTTAAGCCAGCCAGAGAAAAACAAGGAAGCAGCTTTATTAATCAATAGCTTCGAATCGTAGCAACAATACACAATTGGCTGTTAAAATTTCTTAACTAGGAAGCAATACAAATAAAAAGGTGAATTTTGTATCGGAAAATTTATAAATATATAAAGTAACAAATGTCTAAAATTTTACAAAATTTCGAAAAATAGATCTTGAAAAATCGGTATCCAAGACAACGATCTCTGACAAAAACGGAATTGGCGTTAAGTCAAATGGAAATTATAAGGTATACATAGATAGAACTAAGAGAAATCTGAAGAAAGAGCTGGCTGTACATTTTATGTATTTTAAAAGTATATGTAAAATACCAGCAAAATAAGACTGTGCATTATCTTGCGAGAATATAGTGTTTTATGCGTTTCGAAAAATGAGCAGTACCATGGGACTTAACACAACAGAGATGAAACGGCAATTCAAAGAGTCATCAATGGAAACAAGAGATGACTTTAAGAGTGATCTCTAAAGTCAAAACTTCAAGTGGAGAGCTAGTATGACGAATTTGAATGTACGCTGAAAGCGTGGATTTTCCAAGATGTCAGCAATAACAGAGATCATTATCATGCCAAGATTCATTCAAGAAGACAAATGACGCACCATTCTTGCTTCGAGGTACGACGTTGATTTTACTTTTGAAGAAAACCGGTCACAATCTGTGATGCAACATCAAGTCAAAATCAAGTTCACCTAGTTAAAGAAACTTCTTGCATACACTTGTTTTGTTGGGAACCAATTCATTTTTTGTGTTAAGGCTGAAGACTCGGCTGTACTTGTCACACTGCGATTAGTACGTTTGTTTTATCAACTGTTAGTGATAAAACGAGTCGCTGATATTTAGCACACAGCTCCTTATGACCACTTTGGATCTGTCGATTTCATCCCTTGTCGCCAATCATGGTATCTAGATAGCAGCAATATTGCGATATGATACATTTCGATTCGGTGGGCTGCCATTCGACCTACACCAAAATAAAATGTGCTGATGAGAGTTTCTTCTCTTACTCGGGGAATTGCCAGACTCATGAAATGTAATTAGTCAATGAGAAAACAGTACAATTTTTTAATTTAAATACATTTTAGGTGTGTCACTATCCATTCTACAAGAATTCATTAAAACTTTAATCAGTTTCATATAACCGCATTTCTTTCTCTCTTTTAAATCTTACTTTTTATCGCCTTGTTAGTAGTCATTTTAATGATCAACAGTATAATTTGTATTAAAAAATTAAAAACTCAGTCACACTCTCTTATGAATGTAAACATATTCCCTCACTAAAAAGACCCAGCTTTCAAAATGTAGAAATATTCTATCGTGCTACACAAATACTAAATATGAATATATTTGTCACATTTTTTTAAAAAAAATATTTTTTGTAACAGTTTCATATTCATAAATAAAAAAAACAAATCTGTGAGAGCAATTAAAGTACATCATAATATTCTCTAAATAAAAATTTGATAGGTTTAACTGACGAAAAATTTACTTAGCAAATTTTGAAAATAATTTGTACGATAATATCACTTAAATGATGACTTCCTTTTCAATACTATTATGCATTGAAATATATAGCAACTTTTGTTAAATGAATTATATATTTTTAACTTTGTTATCATTTTTCTTAACAAGTAACAATAATAGCATCAGTCTAGTTGCCATACATTTCATTACACTGATCAGCAGCTGTGTTTATCATAAAACTAATTGAAAGTACGAAAATATCCATTTTATTATATAGCACAAAACTGACGAGTAAATTTTAAATCTTTCCACGAATAAACAATCTAATTATGCGGAAGTAAGTTGTGAATTATTCTCCCACATAAAATCCATGAAAAGTAAAACCAGGATTAAAACCTTTTAATGAAAAGGATTCTTCTCGAAATCTTTTACCACCACAACCGAGGATATTTCCTCCTACACACAGAAGCAAAAAACAACTTTAGAATCAAGACGCCGATGCCAGCAGCCTCGGGATCCGTCGAAGTCTCAACAGGGTTCGCAGGACGCGAAATCCTAATTGAGCCATAATTAAAGCTAATGCAGCATGTAGGCAATTTGGGAAAGAGAGGATTATGGGAAGATCTCCCTACTTTCGTCCAGATCTTCCAGCAGAGTTTAGAAAACATATTCAATTGAAGCTCTTCTCAGAATTATTTTCTGTAGGGTGCTATTTCAAATTCAATTTCACAAAAATTGCATATTCAAAACCTTATTAGTAGATAATTGTTTTATTTCGCATAAATCCTCTAAAGGGTAAATTTTAGTTTGATTTTCATTTATTTACATGCAAAAAATTTATATTATGTTTGGTCAACTATGTTCATAAGCATATTTATGTTGCAGAAATTTAATTAATTTGTGTATGTTATAAACTTTTATTTTTCTAATTAAAAATTGTATCAAAATTGGCATAAAAGAGCAATAAAAAATAATCTTTCAAAAGTTTGTCCACGAAAGTAAATTTTTTATGATCGCTTTTTTTTAAAAAAATTGAAATTTTAAGCATAATGGAAGCTTTTTAAGAATATTAGGAGCGTTAAACGGATTTGGTAAGCTTTCCTTTGCTCCATTATAAAAATCATATAAACTCGTGGAAATAATCTACATATTCTATAGATTTAAGAAGAGCAACGTTAGACGATTGTCATTTCCATTTGAATTCAAATTTTAACGGCAAACTGAGACTGATTCGAAATAAAACACGGCTATATTTCTATCTTGCTCTTTTACATTTATTTACTTAAAATTCCAAAACATAAAAATGTACTAAAAGTATGTTTTGCAATAATTTTGTTTGTTTCCTCCATTATTATTATTTTTTGCTTGCAGAGATTTTCGTTGGCTCAATTTTTTGAAAACTCTGGTTTAAAACCAAGGAATCAACGCCAACGGATTCGAAGAAACTAGTCTGGATCATGGTGAAAAGGAAAATGATATTCTTTTTTCTAAATCGTCTATGTGATTAGATTTTATAAAGGATCACTGCATATATCAGTGCTGTTCAGTAATTATTAATGGTTCAATGATTTACAATCAAATTACAAAATCATTTTTAGAGTACTTAAAGAAATGCCGTGAGGGACATACAATTTAAATCCTATATCGAAGAAATTATTGGATCGAATTTCAGTTGTTTGATTTATTCACCAGTATTTGGTAATTTTTTGCATACCAGGCTAAATATAGATTAAACAGATTTCGCAACCAATGCAAATACGACAATCTAGTTAGTAGTCGAATTCAGAAACTAGTGAATCGTAGACTAGACGTCTAATCATTCATCTGAAAAATTGGTTCGAATCTGAATGAATGAATTAAATTCTTATCAAAGCATCATATGTCAAGTTATTATCCTAAACAAAAAAATATGGCATTAAATATATGGAAACAAGTGATTAAATGAGCTAGTTGAAGTATTTAATGTTTTTACTACAACTGTCTCATACCTCTGTATTCTATAAATTTCATATATTTTTAGGTCAATTTAATTTTCGGAATAGTATTTGTATTTAATAATTATGTGTAACAGTTAACTTCATAAAGTAAATCCTTAATGCTTATAAAATTACGTGTATAAATCTTCTAAAATCAAATAAAAAATTGCTAAATGCACATACTTGCCTAAATTAAGGTTTCTAAATTATTTACAGTTATTTTAAATTGTGTCCTTTTTATATCTAAATGTAACTGTTTGTGATATATTTCTCTACTACATTAAAATTACAACATTTATATATTCTTACCACTTTTTGCAAAAGTGAAAAGAAAACTATCTGAATTTCCAATTGATCTTAAATCTGTTTATTTTCATATTACTTTATATCAGTTTTGATTATTTCACGTATTTAGAATGCAAAATGGAAACAGGATTTAGTTATTAATTTCTGAAACATTATGTGTCTCTTTTAAGTAAATTACACACTTTCATAAAAATTAATATAATATTAAATAGTTTTATATGCATCTTTCTAAATTAATTCCGCCAAGAGTATCTGGTAAAGAATATAGAAAAAACGACCAAACTTAATAAATAAGATGCTGAAAAATGCAGTCAAATCATTTAATGAACTGAATGAATCATTTATTAATTATTTGAAAGCGACATACCTAAATGTTTATAAACTGGAAGAAAATTATTAATTTTTAATGAATCATAACTTATTATAATAATGCATTTTGTAAACTTCTACAAATGAAGTCCAAAATGTTAACTATAAACATTCGTAAGTATTACTAATAGATAATTTAATTAATTGGCGAACGATGTTCATTAGTAAAATATCACTATTAACAAATATCAATTAGGATAATCATATGGATTATGACATAATAATTGAAGAATAAGTCAAATGTCATCATTGTGTAATGGGTAGAATTTTAAACAAGATCATTAATGAGATAGACATCCCCGTTTACATTCTCCACGTCACACGAAATCAGCGGCGAAACATTAGAACGTGTTTTAACGTGTTCAAAGAGGGTGGATATTGATTTGACCAAGAAAAATTAATTGACTTACTTTTCCTATTCTACCTCTAAGATATGATTGTAGCCTAATAAAATATTTGCTGTCAATTTTCATATAGTTTGTTTATACTTATTTACCATACAGATAATTGTCATGTAATATTAGAACAAATGTATTTGTGATAATATATGAAAATTTAAAAATGCGCATTTTTAATTAATAAATCGTTTATTATTCTATATTTATTATATTTTCACATTTTTGATTGAGTGTTATAAATTATTATAATATTTAATAATTTATGACACACAAAATATTGTATTTCACAATGCAGTAGCTTATAAAATTTTCATTCCAAATCCAAGCAGCATTTGCAATTACTTTATATTTTTTACATAAAAAGTGAAATATAAAGATAAGAGAATCCAAATCATTTAAATGGAAAATTTAATGCAAAATCTGTACATTCACTTTAAGAAACACTAAGCGCGTGGAATGAAATAAATTCGAACGAGCTACATACTTTATCCTCTCATGAAGGCGCAGTTTATGGAGAGAAGCTAGCATGCTGTAATCTATTTTTCCACCACAAATTTGAATTTAAAAGAGTATTTTTATAGTGAAGTCGAAAGAAAGTGTCCCATAAAAAAGAGAAATAACAGTTTACATACTTCACTGAGAATTGTTCTTTGGTACTTGTTCCGGAAAGAGGTCGTGAGTATATGGTAATGCAGAAGAAAATAAAACAATTCTTTTCGAGTCATTTTAAAGTGTTTAAAAACGCACTTGGCATAAAAATAGGATTTTATTTTACGGATGAATGTAAGGTTTTATATAACTGCTACTTGGCATGCAATAGAGGAAAAAACATGCTTTATTTCGAATTTAGATTTTGCAACCAAGAAATAGCTGTATTCTTCAATAAAAATGGTTCTGTGAATACATGAAATATGCCCATATGTTAATGATCGCTAAAAATGACAAAAATTGATGAGTAAATAAACTAAAACAGCAATGAAAATTTCACACACGAATCATTGAATACGAAATTTTAAATTTTCCAATTATTTTTATCAAACTTTGTGTGAAATATAAAACAGTTATTAAACACGAGTTTAAAAAATAGGAAATAAATTAAAGCAAGAATAAGCGGCTTATACCGTACAAATAAACAAAGGATTTTTTCCAAGGCTTAAATAATTCGTCTTGTATATAAAGAGGGCGCTGCAATTGCTCATCAGAGGGTAAAGAATAAAAGACAGGTTGCATGTCCTTTGTAATAGGTATTCCCATTCATAGCAATTTTGGCTTTGGTTTTAGAATGCAATCAAAACTTTTTCAATACATTCCTTTTATATCTCAAATATAGAAATTAATTTCTCTATTTTAGTTTAAGTTTCTTAGACTTTTTTAAATAATTATTTTTATCCAAACGGATAAATCTGAGAATTCTATAAAATTTCATGTGCACATCATGAAAATAAAATTGAAACAATCTTATTGTTTGCATCTTATTAGATGCTTTTATTTTACGATATGATTGGAAACAGATTGTACTAATGTCAAGAAATCTATTTGTTTCTACTATTGAGTATGCGCATATTCTCACATATTTAATGATGTATTGGATAAGAAAATAATAGAAAATGCCTTGTTTATTTCATATATGTTTTTTATGTATCTTGTAATGCCTAAATGTTTTCCTAAAAATATTATGAAGTACTACACTTTCACTTTAAAAACAGCATTCCTACTCAGCGAACATGTAAATAAGTGCTCATTTGGAGAATCGTACAGTTATAATATGTGAAATAAGCAACAATTAATCTATCTCAAATGAGGGAACTGTAAGAGAAATTTGTAAACAAATGCTACTCTTCCAAGTATGGCTATTATTTACATTTTTATGTAAAGTTCTGTAATTTGAAATGGGCTTATGAATTTTTTCGATTATCATCTTTTGAATTTGAGAACATAATTTTTCCTCTTTCATAGTTATTTAGATATTTTTTCTTACCTTGTAGACTTAGAGTCATAGTCTAATAGAGAGATATTTTCTGTTTTACAGAATGTATCTTCTTCAGTTCTCGGAAACTCTTCGCCTTTATATACCACTTTTTCGTAGGTAAATCATAAAATTAATATAAAGGTAATGAAATAACGACCAGCATATCTAAAAGCAAAATGTAAAAAATTTACACAACCAACAATATTTAATTTTGTCAACCATTTCTTCTCACGAAAACGGTATTTCTAATATGAACTTTAGGTACACCATTAAAATTACAATTCATAGCTAGTTTTAATTTCAAAAAAATTTTGAAGTCTACCAAAACCTTATGAAGGCACACATAACTCAGAATTTGGCATCCTGGATTATACGAACCAGGATGCCAAATTCTGAGTTTGGTGATTTTTATGTGGATTTTCTTATGTATTTTGCAACCTCTGGTGTCATAGATATGGAGATCTGTAAGAATTTTGCCGAAAATTCCATTTTGAAAATTCGAGTATTTACGTCACCGCGTAAGTCACAATATGTCCTCTTGACAACATTTCTTTACCGCCAAAATTTTTCAGAATTTAGCATTCGGGATTGTACGGGCATCTGTGGCTGTATGAATTACGAAGAATACGAATAGGAAGAGAATTCAAAATACGATTCTCTGATAACAAGGTAAGTATTCTTACCAGTCACAAATGACCTTTCATGACAGTTATGACCTTGCAGATAAATAGGAGACAGGCTTGGATGTAGTATACACATGCATTTACCAGATTTAAGGAATAAAAACATGAATTACCGTTGCCAAATTACTTATATATATTTAACAAAAGATGTCATTCAGTACGAAAATTATCGTTTTCTGCCATTTTGTTAATGAAATACTTACAACAGGTGATTTTACCGAATGTGGTAAGTTCTGTATTAATGAAATAACCATATTTATAAAAATTTTTCATTTTACCTATATTTGATTTATTAAACTAAAACTTGTTCTTTTTACTTAAGTATAAGTTTAAAATGATTCTATGAGACATTTTCTGCGTTTGTGAGTATGCATTTTGTTGCTTAAATAATTTTACTAAATTTATTTTCAAGGATTGTAGACATTTGAAAGTGATAAAAAAGATAAACTGTAATTAACGTAATTAATATCTGTTTACTAAGATGATAGTAATTTACGGAGACCAGCTGATAGCTGAATCGTTCTCTGAATTTCGGATTTTCAGTACATAGATTTCACATTTACCCTAGGGTTGGTTGTTTCAATGAATGGTTCGAAATCCATATTAAAATTTATATCCTGGTGTAATCAGACATTTAGTGCAAAAAATCAGCATCAATTACTCAATAATCCAAGTAATTTGTGAGGTTTCGCGTGTTAGAAGAATATATAAGATATATTAATTTTGGTTACTGTGTGATTATTAATAAATGAAATTTAATATTAAAATATTTATCATGTATTTTCTTACTTTCATTCTTAATTTAAATATATTAACAAAATAAAAAGCAAGAAATTTAATTGCACACTTACTGAAATATGAACTTTATTTTTCACCATATTTCTTACGAAGTACATAAACTTAAATAACAACGAAAGCATTAAAATATAATTGCAAATAAAATTTTTGTATATAACCTGCTATAATATGTTCCCATTTGTTTAAAAACAAGCATATGCCTTCAGGAAAAACCCAGTAAAGATTCACACTTCTATAAATATTAACAAAGTGTTAGAAAAAATGTTATTATTTAAGTGAATATACGCTTCATACGCGCGATGAAAATTCTCTATTATGTCAGCTTTTTTAAATTTTGTTATCTTTAAAACGCCATTTAAATCTCTTTGTTTATCGAACAAATGTATTTATTACATTTTCTTTACTTTATCACCAGTTCATGCATTAAAAGTAAAAAAAAAAAAAAAACGCTACGAAAATGACAGTTTTTAAAACTTTTTCCTTGCAAAGTAATCATTGTTTGAAAGTTAATGACCTCATCAACTTTGTAAATAACCGATAAGTTCTTCCTTTAAAATGCTCTCCTTTAAAAGATATTTTAAGAAAAAAACTTTATTTCTAAATTAAGTGATTTTTTGTAATATTTTTGTGCGCGTTTTAATTTTTTTAGGCTTGAAAATTTCGGAAACATTAGCTATGAGTTAGCAGGATATTTGTTTTTATGAGATACTTTGAATTTTTAACGTGGATATTAAATAAAAGGAATTAGAGAGAATATTTGTTTCAACCAAAATGAGAGAAATGAAGGAAAAAAATCCTTCATGTTTTGAATTGTACATAATTGAAGATTAAAAAAAACTTTAGTATAATAATTAAAAATATTTTGTCAATGATATTTCAAAGAACGAAGAAGGAAACATATAATTAAATAAAAATTTCTTTTAATACCATTTCTTAAGTTTTCTAATGATAGTTATTTGAATAAAATATTTTTCAAACGTATATTAAAATCATTGATTTATTAGGAACAATATTAAACAATGCATTTATTTCCAAACTATTTAACTTTAAAAAATTAAAAGTAAAAATGTGTTATTTATATTTCTGATTTTATTTAATTACTTTTATTTGTGTTTCTTCCGTAATATATATTCCAATCAGGAAATGATAACTATGAAAGAAAATATTAACATTTTTCAATAGTAGAAAGTATGAACTGTTTTTCTAATAAGATCATATTTTTCATCTAGAGATTAAAAGTATGATCTTATCAGAAAAGTTACCCTGGTTATATAAAATTATCAAAATAAATAAATTGTTCTCATTTAAATTATTATCTCAATAGTTCAGTGATTCTATCAAAATAAAAGGGAAAACATTAAGAAAACTCCGTTTTGTCAGTCCTTATACGCTTGAATTCCATTGAAGTGATCGATTGTTTTCTTTTCAAATACGGGTTCCATGAGGAGATGGATTAGTTTCAGGTATTTATATTCATTATTGAATCTCGAAATGATGTATTAAGTTTTTGAATTCAATTGCTCATAAAATAGATCTGAAAAGTTTTTGTAAGAAATGACACATTATATTAGAAAATGTGAAAGAACACTAAGAGAATTAAATGAAAGTTATATAAGACTTGCGATATTTTTCAAGAGCTGTATTTTCGTAATAAAAGTAAAACTGATTAATGAAAAACATTTCTGTTAATTAATCCTAGTTATTTGTTGCAAATAAAGATATTCTGAACAATTAAATACATTGAATTATATTTAAAGAAATGACATTTAAATTTGCTTTTAATAACTGCTTTATTTCAGTGTAAAACAAATAAAATTTTGAAACTTTACGCATCTAAATTTAATAAATGAAGGTAATTTGAGGATAATATTGGGTAAGATACAAAAATTTCTCAGATAGATAAAAATGTTTATAAATAATAACAATACTTATGAAATTTATTCTATTAACAAAATTTCTTTGGACGTAAGTTTTTTTAAAAAAATATGTAATGATATTCATTAATATAGCTTATCATTCGACTCTTAATCCTATTTACTTTCATTATCTATCATTGACTTCATAATCTCTTAATTATCCTGAATTGAAAATGTTTTGAGTTTTGGTTTTTTAATTGGCTATGAACGGTTTTATATAAAATAATTTATTACAAACGTTTATTACTATCAAATACTTCAATTTGACATTACCATCGTCAAAATATTTTTCATTATTTTTGTTAGGATTAAGAATAAGAACTACTAATTTACTAAAGTAAAATAAGTAAAAATTCATGACCAAGTGATCTCTAAGAGGAACTCGCGAATTATGACTACAACAACCGAATATGATTTTATTACATTTCGCTTCATTATTATGAGCTGTTTTCTCAAGGACACGCTGTCCGCTTAACGTACAGCCAAATGCATGTCGTATAACAATTTTAATTATATATTAACCTCTTTATCAACTGCAGTTCTTCTCGCGTCCTGTTATCACAACTGGGATCTATTTTAAATGGGACTTTTTTAACCCTTGATCTACTGGGCGTATAAACATGTGCTAGTTTGACAGACCTACATGTAAAATGTATCGACGATTTTCTGATAATTTTTCTTGTAAAATCGTTAAAACCCCTTAATATATCACTCAATTCATTTGAAATAGAATAATTTCTTTTAAAAGAATATTTTGAAAAAAAATAAAGATTAATGAAAAAATGGTTGGTGATTTTTCTGCAAATTTATTTTAGTATCCATCGTCCAAATCTCATTAAATTGCTGTCGAACAAACAAAAGGTAACCAGTTTGCTTCTGATTATGTGGCAATTTATCTGAAAAGTAACTTCATTTTCATTGCATTTGCCGAAACCATGAATGATTTGGCAGAAGTTTAGATGGAAAAAAAGTTCTTGACAAATAAACCTCGGAATCTTCATTGGATCGAAGATACCATAAAGTAATGAGTAAGGTCAGAAAAGCATTCAACCAATTCATAAATAATAATATATTTATTAGACTTGAATTCATTCGAGACATTTTAAATTTGATAATCAGGTGCAATAGAAACATTCCATTTAATACAACAGCATTACTTTAAATGAGAAATTTCCCTTTAAAAAATTTTTTATAGTTTCAAATTTTGTTAAGAAAATTAAATTATATATTAAAACAATTTCATTGTTTCCATTAGAAAATTTCTATTATTAATTTGTTTGCATCTTATTTTGACGCTCTTCATCACCCAGAATGGTAATCTCTATGGTAGTAAAATCTTTGTTCTAGCAGTTTCCAATAATTTTTTAAGTAAGATTTTGTGTGCAGATTTTAAAAATAAAAAATTTTTTATTAATGTTTAAATGAAAAAAATTATTTTCGTGTTGCGCATTTGATACATTTTTCTTTTATATGGAAAATGTTTTTTGATAACATCAAATTAGAACGTTTATCGCAATTTTTTCTCATTTTCACAAAGCGGGGCGGGACAGGATTTCAGCATTTATTTCATTGTTTAGCATATTATTTTTAGAAAACTACATTCTGAGAAAAACTTTAACAACAGTGTACTATGAACTGTTTTCACTATAAAAAGAGATTTTTTCATAAAATTTTAAGTGCTATAAAATAGTGAAAATATATTACAATTTTACAGAAGTTCTTTGAATAACTTAATGTTTTGCTTAAGTTTTGCTTCAAACTTAAGAAGTATCTGCAGGAGAATATCAAACAAATAACAAAAATATTAATCATTAACAGTAATTGGTAAAATATTTATTGTTTAAAATTTCATTTTAGCCTTTTTTTTTACAAATTTCTTTTACAAATTTCATCATAAAGAAAGAAATTCCTATCAAGATGATTCTTGATTATGGAAAAAGTTAATATTTATTTCAAAATTTATTTTCAATATAATTATTTGCGATTAAGTATTTTTCTAATATTTCCTTATTAGGAAACACATTTTAATAAAATTTTCTCATAATTGTAAAAAAATGTAAACTCATAATTAATAAAAAACTAAAATATTAGTAATTTGGCTTGTTTTTATAGTAATATTCATACGTGTTTGAAAATAGAAAAACACAGATTCTTATTTCATTTTTTATAATTAAGTTGCATATGCATTTATTGAAATATGTTTCTATTGGAATATATAATTAGATTTACTTTTTGTCAAATATATACTTTTTTCCAACTTATTTATTAGAAAATTATCAGTAATAATTTAATAATAAAAACAGAAAATTTTCAGCAATATAGAAAAAATGCCTTAACTTTTTTATTTCTTTTAATAATTTGGCATTCTTGAAAACATTTTAATATAGCTTACTATAAGCTGTTTACGAATATTTGCAAACACTATTGTAATTTAATATGCTATTCATCTATAAAATCATGATTCAATAATTCTGAGGATAATGTCGATCTGTGAGATAGGACAAAGATTTTGGACCTTGCAGCACAAAACCCGCGCAAGGAGGGTTGACGCAGGCTCTCCTTCCGTAAAGTCATATTCCTGGAGGCCAATGCAATGCATCGCCCTTTAGGGAAGTGCAGCATCCCTGCATCATTTTCCCTGAGTAGTCTACGTTTTCCAGTGGGGCCATCACTAAGAAATCGACCTGCTACAACCAAGCTGTATGATTTCAATGATTTAGAAAATGAAATCTCTTTCTCATGTATGATTGAGAGACGCCATTTCAGCTTAGTAAATGATCCGGTATCATTCTTTAAATTTTTATTCTGCTCAATCAATTTTTTATTCTGCTGCAAATCAAATTTTGAATAAAATCAACGTATATATATAAATTTGAAATATAAACATATAATATTAAATGTATCAAAAAATGATAAACATTTTTTAACTACTATTAAATTTTTATCTTACATGTATATAAGATTGTATAAGAAATCATAAAAAAACAAATACTATACATTTTATATTCATCCAAAATTGAAATAAAAAGTGCTGATAATTTTTCATATAAAAAAGTTATTTAAACTCTAATTTAAAAAATTTAAAAAGAAAAATTAATTAAATTGTTATTTGCAAGCAAATATAGATTTACTTATCATAATTTTTTTGAAATTCATTAATAATCCTTAATATCCATAATTTTATTAACAAGAAATCAAATTTTTTTTAAATGAATAAAAAAATAATCTTCCCCTAATTATTCTTTACGAATACAAATGAGTTTTTATTATTTGTAACCACAAATATTTTCAAGTAAAAATTTTTCGGGAATTGAATATTTTTTAAAAAAATCAAATTTTGAATAAAATCAATTTAAAACGGGGTTGGTTAAATTTTTTTAACACGGTGCTGCTAAGTTCATTTATATGTAAAAAAATTAACAAAGATGTGGTTCGAGCACAATAATGGCTGATTAATTTAATTGTGTAACGAAACTGCATACCGATTTGTAAAATTATTTGCAAAATTTTCAAGGCCGGCATTGTATTCCCAATGCCGCCAAAGACCCACCGAGTACATGTGATATACGTACTCGTTAAATCTGAGGAATCGAAAGTCCTGTTTTCGGTCGTTGAGAAGTTACCATGGGTGTTATGGTCTGGAGAAAATTTCCTTCCCCTTCAAATCAAAGTCAATTTTGAGGGAGTGAATCCTCTGGTGGTGTCATCTATCAGAGGAATCTTAGAGAAAAGTCGTACTTTCTCCTTCGTGGTGCTCTGATAAAAAAACGAAAAACGCGCCTACCTGACTTAATTTCGGATAGCGCTCAGTTAGCGAGCTTGACTTTTCCAAGTGTCATCATAACAGCAACATTTTCATTATTAGATTATGATATTTTAATGTTAATGAGTATAACCTGTTTTACAAAATATTTTCCTAACTTGTATTCCAAATTCAACTAGATAAATCATAAGGCTAGATTATTAATCGCATCAAGTTTCACTTTCGATGTAAAATCAAAAATTAAGCATGGATGGAGGTTTCTCGCATTCCAACATTTCACTTCCGAATTCCACTTCAAAACTAATTCCGAATCTCTTTCCAAGTACTAGATGGTAAAGTACGGAGTATGAAAGACAGACTTCATTTTGAGCGATGAGGGGACTTTAATTGAGACTGTAATACCGGTAGTTGAGAACTTTGAGAGTGCTCTGACTGCCGTTAAGTTTCATAAAATACTTTTCGACGCTTTGGGATAGTGACAGGGAAGCGACTTAATATTATACTACTTCAGATTCATAAAAGATTTTATTTAAGGATTCGACCTATCTCGAACTCTCCAAGTTTTTATCGATTCTTAAATGTATCTTTCTTTGATTTGAATGCTAATTCAAAAGATTTAAATTTTTTGACTTAAACTTTTAGGAATTATATATTTTTTATCAGCATGTAACAAAATTGTTCATTAAAGTATTAACTCATATGTTTAATAAATCTTCAAGTTTAATTAAAGAAATGCTACTCAAAACTTACATTGAGTAAATCTGTTATACGCTTCCCGCAAATTAAATATTAAACGCTTTAATTAGTTGTAATTTTAATTTATTGTCTCATACCATTGTCACAAAATCTCTTCAGAGTCTTAATTTTGTGGTATTTACAGAATTAATTTAAACTGATGTATTTTTAAACAAAGCTCTCAAAATTAGAGAAGTTAAGATTTGATAATCCAAATTCTTAGAATCAGCTTGAAAATTATAAAATATTTAGCAATATTTATGGTCTTTCTGGTAATATGCAGGGAAAAATTTATTTTTCTTATCAGGTGAATAAAATTATTTACCCGATGATACAAGCAAATTTGGCCCTGCATATTTTACTTTGAGTATTTCTAATAAGTTACGCAATATTTTTATATAAATTTTTAATAATATTATTATAATATTTTTATATTTTAATATATTTATTAAGTTATATTTTAATACCCTTATATTTTTATTAATTTATATTTTTGTTCATCAGTTATGGTTGAGCACTCTTTTATTTAAATCAAAAGCTTTTAATGTTAACTTAATTTTTGTATAATAATTAAAGTATTGTATTAAGTTTTTATATAAAATATATGGAGAAATTCTGGTGCTATATATATATATATATATATATATATATATATATATATATGGAATAGTTTAAAATTTGAGATTCCTCAGCACAGAATTTATTGTCTTAAATGTAATATAAGTTATTCTTTATAAAAACTAAGTAATGTTATTACACAATATATTATTTATATGTAAAAAAAATGACGAGTTCCGTTTTCAGTACTTAATAAATAAAAAGAAGTTTCTAATCATTCTACACGTGTTTGGACTTGTTTAAGGACAAGTAGATTAGCTAAGGCTAATCTACACATGAGAGAAATTGGAGAGTTGTTTGGAGAAGTTGTTTGTTAAATTTCTGTGTAATATGTATATTTTTTATGTTAAACTGTAGAACTTTTTAGCAAATCTACATATGAGACTTCATTTCATGATGACAAACTTCGTTGGGAGAAGCTGTTTGTTAATTTGTTTTGTAATGTGTTTAATTTCGCGTGTTTAAATGTCGCACATTTTAGCTAAACTACTTATGAAACCCCATTTCATATGTAGTTCAGCTAAACTTTTATAATGTATATATGAAACTTCATTTCATAATATAAGACGTCGTTTTGAAAAGCTGTAAAGCATACATTTTCACCTATTAAACTTAAGAATTTTTTAGCTAATCTACACATGAGATTTCATTTCATAACGCAAACCTTCGTTTGGAGAAGCTTATTAAATTATTTTGTAATGTATATATTTTCATGTGTATTGCAGAACTACACGTTTAAACTGAAAAACCGAGCTACAAAAGTATCTATTGTATCCTGCCTCTGAATTAATTGCATTCATTTAATGCTTGTCTTTTCACTTCATAAGGAGGAAGAATCCCCTAAATCTAGGCACATGTTTTCCTCTAGTATAATCAAAAATACATATGCACGGACTAAATCAAATGTAAGCTATAAATTTATTGAATCAGGAATAAAAGGATTCAAACGGACCAATCAAATAATTATTAAACATTAGAAAATAAACTAAACTAAATATTTCAGGATAACACATAACTACATAATCGAAAGAAATGAAGATTTTAGGCACAAAATAAGGAAATGAAGAAATGAAAGAAAATATATTACTATTTGAAATTAAAAATACTATTTTTAATATTCAATTTAATTAGGATAAAATTAAAAATACTATTCTTAATATTCAATTATTTAAAGTTTTTCTTTTTTATATTGAAACATATCGAATAAAATACTTAATTTGTTTGTTCGATTGAAAATTTAAAAAAGTAGACTCTAAACAGTTATTAATTTTCCAAATTTCAAAGCCAGACTTAATATAAACTGTTAAAAAGAATTCTACTTCGGTTTTTGAAAACTGTAAGATTATTTCTGGAAACGCGTTAGATTATTTCCGGAAATTAATTGTTTTAGAGATTTAAGTTTTACATGAGATACATGCGTAAAAATTTCTCACAAAAGCTAAGATAGCATAATATATAATTCTTAAGCTAAGGTAGCATAATTATATAAAAGATCGTCTTACAAAAGGATAAAATCATTTCCTTAGGTTTTGTGTTTCTGGATATTTGTGTTGTCACACGTATATAACGTTTGAAAACAATAGTAATTTTTATGCATGTTTCTATAAATATATTAAAACAGTTCATAATTTTTAATTATTCCTACAAATGATAACTAAACTGTAATCAGGAATTCATAAGTGTTATATTGCCTTCAAAACATTCGGTTTAGCTGTAGTTAATTTAATTTGAAATGCTTTAACAAAAAATACCTTACATTTTAAGGAAGAATAATAGTTCTTTTTATTTATGTGATAAACTATGCAAAAATAGTTAATGCAAATTTAAACTATTTTTCCTAAGAATAGAGAATTTATAATTTCAACTATTACTATGTCTTTTATATTATGAGTGCAAGGATTTTTGTAAATAAAATTTACTTATTTTATCTATTTAAAAAACAAACTATCACTTCATGCGAGGTTAATGATAATTTATATTTTAAACTCTTTATAAGGTATAACAATGAAATATGGGGAACGCTGCTCCACTTTTCCAACTGAACCATATTTTGACGTGGAGTCCGACTCCCTCAGTACACACATGCCATAGATACCCGTTTGTAGGGTAGGCAACCATTCATACAAAGATAGGACAAAGACTGAGAGAGCAAGTACACCCATGCCCGAAGTGGGATTCGAACACAGGACCTCTCTACCAGCAGTCAGGAACTTTGACCACTAGACGGGGTGAGTAGGAATGCATTTTATAATTCTTAATTTTGCAATTTATTTTTTATTTTACACTTATTGTCTTAGTTTTGGTGGATAAAAGTCTTTTCTGTCAATCAAACGAATGCAATATATTCATGTTAGTGCGAAACATAAAAAATTTAAATTTTTCTTATCGAGGTTAATTATTATTAATAAAAATATACTATTGGTGGCATTATAAAATGTATAATTATATATAAAAATTATATTAAAAATGGCAATGTGTCTTTGAAATCGAAGGATGAATATAGGGGGATTAGAACTTTTAAAAAAGTACTTTTTTATTTTCCTGAAACTTTAAAGATGTTTGTTTACGTATTGAATGCATGGTTAATTTATACCAATTGTAGAAATATTAATACCAGATAGAAATTATATTAGATAGAAACACAAAAAAAGACGAGATCGAAAAGTAATATTCCTTATCTCTTGAGCACAAAATTGATCACAATTTCTTTTATTTGAATAGAGGCTGCCAAATATTTTCTCGATTTTTTTTGTAGATTTGCTATTCTTAAAATTATTTTGTTGCAAATGCTTTTGTGTGTGATTGTCGTGCTCGTAAGAAAACTGATAATGTTCGCGCCGAAGACAGATTATGTATTAAATAATGCTGATGTGGTTGCATAATGCAGTCGGAGTAAAAAATTATCTTTTATTGGAAAAGTAATTAGCGAGGAGGAAATATGCGCCAAATAATTGGGCTTTCATAGTTTTCTCATTTGGATAGCATAAATTATGCCATCAACGTAAGTGTTTATTCCTTAAAAGAAATGACAAAAACGTTTTCCATTTCATTGAACTTAAAAGCAGAATTTCATGTCACTTAATTAGGAAAAGGTTTTTTTGATTGCGCAAATAAGAACGTTAATGAATTTTTGCTGTTGAGAAATTGAAATGTTTTTTTTATTATAAAAAAATTGATTAGTTCTCCCAAACTGATTTCACACCATAATTAAATTGATTCAATATCGTAACTGAATGGATTTTAATTCAAATTAAAATGGTTTATTATTTATTTTCCTATTGTTTATATATTTTTAAAATTTTTTCATTAATTAAAAGGAAGAAAATTTGCAATTACATAGAATTTGCGCGAAATGAAGAGTGAGATTCTTTCGTTTTGAGTATAGGAATAATAAATTTACTAACCACTTGTCACTGATTTTTCTCGGTCAGTTTGTAGTTACGCCCCTAATGTTTCGTTTTGTTTAATTGTAAACTAAAGATTTTATTCAAATCAATTTTTTTGTCGCGCGTCTCTGTCTGGTGTACAAGAGAAAGGACAACAACAAGCAGAAGAGAGAACATTTATGGACGATGGCTCCAGACAAAAAAGGAACAAGAGAGTACGCTGCTTTCTTTTGAGACGGGGATCCATGACAGGCAGGAAATTCGACCTCTTTCCCAGTTTTTACATCCTGGCCTTATTCAGGATTCGAACCCGAGCACACTCGGAGACAGCTGAGTGTCATAACCACTGTAAAGGTGGCCGGCATTCAAATCAATTTATATTAAATATAATTACTCAATTATTAATATTACATTCCGATTTACATTAAGTAGTCAAAAACACAAAGTTGAAATAGTTGCCTCAAACGATTACATATTCTTCAGATTTTTAATCAAGTATCAAAACCTTGAAGAAAATAAAGTTTTGGTAAGATGCTTGAATATCTTACATGTATTCCAGATGGATATTTCATAGAGCGTAGGCTGCATTGAAATATTGAAAATTAGGAAAACGGAAAACTTCGACATACCCACCACAGCAAGTATTTATGCAGAAAGTAACACATCATCCCGATTTATAACAGACTGAAATCCTGCCTGAAACCGTTCAGTACAAAGATGCAGACTCAGCCATCAAAAATCTCCACTCATCATGTCTGAATATCAATACAATTACACGAAAATACGGGATTCAATTGTCTCAATCAAACTGAGGTAGTTTCCTTCTTTCTTTTTTTTTGGCGACACATTGTTAGGGCAAAGGTAAATAACAAGAGTGAGATGCCTTTTATTGGAATCCTTTTTGGAATAGGGATATATTGATATGATTGCTATAGATAAAATTAGGGTATTTCATACATACAATTATTGAACATGAGATTGCAATATCAAATAATATATATATCTTTAAAATGGGCGGGCACCTAAATGATCAACCCTCCGCCACAACAAGGCCGAAAACTGCCACTCATTTGTCGTTAACCAGCGGGCACCTGCGAATCGAGTCCCGGAGGCAAGCAGCATTACCCGCGCCATACCACCACAAACCCGTTTACAGGGTAGGCCACATTCATACATCATCTCAGAAGAAAGGACAGAGAAACACACAGAGAAAGTAACATCCATGCTCAAACCGGGATTCAAACCCGGGACCCCTACCTCGTGAGTCAGGAACGCTAACCATTCCGCATCGGTCAGATGAAGCAATATATGAAATAAGACTATACTACATTCATATTCAATAATCTAAACCAGAAATATTTTTCTGCAACGCAGAGGCTTTATAAAGCATAAATTTTGTCTGTGACTAAAATAATTAATTAAATTTACATATAGGAATTATTTACAAGTCAAACATATTTCTATAATGATTTCTTTAAAATAATATTAGTATAGAGAAACTTCTTTTTCTGATTACGCGAATACGGATAAATTTACTCAGAATATTACATAAAAAAAACAAAGTTACAGAAGAAAGAAACGTTTCCTTCCAAGTCGAAGGCTCTACCAATATTGTTTCGAGTTTGATAAATGAATGCTTGTCAAGGTTCTCTTGGTAAAGAATTTTATGTCATGAATAACCGGAAAGGTTATCACAATTTTCATTCCTTCTGAGGATGTCATTTATTTTTATCGATTTTTTAGTTGGAAAATTACTTTTGGGAACTATTTTTAACTCAGATTTTTATTCTAGCTTCTACTCCAACTAATATTATTTATAATTATTGGATTTTTATTTTGATTAGTTATTTCTTTCCAGTTTCTTATAACTTACTTGAAACTTTTAATTTGTGTTTTATAAGTTATATAATTTTAATCTTGTTTTATCATATTCTCACATTTTTTAAAGTAATCATTAAATGTATTCAGATTTTATACACATTTTGAAATCTAAATACATTATTTTTAAGAGATTAATTACTTTGGGAATTTAGGTACTCATTATTTCATATAATTTTTATATAAGCCTTTATTTGTGGTAGATAACTAAATATTTATCGTAATAAAGAAAACAAAATATTTTCTTCCCTTTTTATATGAAACAAATTAATATTCCATTAGCTCAATATTTTATTCCTTTAATAATTTCATATCCTATTCTTAAATTTCAGTCAGGAAGTGCAAACATTTATTGCATTAATATATAAACGTAATAAGAATATGTTATTTCTGAAATGCACAACATAAAATCAATGACAACACAAATAAATGCCAACAGGATCGCATAGAGCAATCCAAGTGCTGTAACTGTCAGGGGACCATCCCACAGGAAGCTACAGGGGATGCACTGGTTTCCCTAAAGAAAAACCAAGAATTTAAACTCAGGAAATCAGAAAATTCCTTAAAAACAGTTCAATTGCACCAGGAATCATATATGCCACAAATCCCACCCCCTCACACCATCTGAAAGTATCACTCATAACCCTTTTTCATACTCAGCAAATGAATTGGCTGGCTTCAGAAAATTAATGAATGAAATTAAGTTTATAATTAATGATATCCCAATCAAAGATTCACTAATAAAGCTACAAAATATCAAATCTCCAATAAATAAGCTAACTAGCTTACTTCCAATTCAGCGCTAAAAGGGACGAATGTAATGGCATCTTATACAGTGGGGCACCCAGTGGTGTGCCATCTGCGTCCCGAAAGAGAAAAGATAAAGAAACAGATGCCCAAAAAAGGATTCAAACTCAGAACCTGCAGATTCGAAGTTAGGGACGATAACCACTCCACCATCGATCGGTGCTAATTATAATAACTATAGGGAATTATTCACTTAGTTAAAAAATTGTATAATTCCAACTACTATTTTTCAACAACCAATAATAGACCAATTCAGTTTCAACTAGTCTCATCTTCTACAACAGCTCCAGAAAAGGGTGAGGGTCTCCTAACCAAGGTGCCTCAAAAATCAGGCAGAGCCAGCCGAAGTTTACTAAATTACTTTTAGTCACAAATTGTAGTAATCGTTATTTTAAATACTTACCAAACATTGTTATACAAGTGTCTTTAGCATTAAAGCAAAATTTTATGGTAACAAATCTTTCGCGTAAATGGGTTTATGGTAACAAATCTTACGCATAAATGGGTTTATGGTAACAAATCTTAGTCATAAATGGGTTTATGGTAATGAATGAAATACATAACAGATTAATCGTTTAATTTTCCAATTAGCTCATTTTTTCATTTTTATACAGATAATGAATAATCAATTTGTTCAATATTGAAAAGCTGTTTGAAAGCTTAACAATGTCTCTTATGTGCATCGAATGTTTACTATGGACATAGCATTAGGGAAAAGAACATTTACGATTACGGTTGTTTAAAGTTTGAAACTTACCGGTGGAATAAGACTTGGTACAGTCCCCTAGTTTAGTGTCGGTGAGGATGTGTTGAGGAAGTTGTATGTCCTCGTCCACTACTAGAGGAGTTTGGTCCTCCCATTTGAAGATGAGATCGTCGGTTGTGTAAGATACTGTAAAATGTTAAAAAAATATATCAAAATTATAAATGTTATAGATGACTGTATTGTAATTTTTGAATGGTTTAAAAAGCATCACAAAGAGAAATTATAAGTATCAAAGCCAGAGTAAACATGTTTTGATGACCAAAATAACGATACTCTGTAAGCTTTTTAATGACTTTATTTACTGTGCCAAGTTAATTTTCTTCAGGCAAAGGGGTTATGTAGAGGCAAACGAATTGTTAGCGCTCTATGCTTGGGTCCAACATTTCCCGTTTTCGGTTCCCATCTCGAGTATGGATGTTAGCAGTTGCTTGGAATTCACGTTAAGTAATAAATCCCTATCGTATTAGGGCACAGATGCCATATAATCCAGGATGCCAAATTCTGAATTTTTTGGCGATAAAAAATATTATTGTGACGTGCGCGATGACATAAATACTAGGGTTGTCAAACTAGAATTTTCTGC
This sequence comes from Latrodectus hesperus, assembly GCA_037975125.1. Taxonomy (NCBI): domain Eukaryota; kingdom Metazoa; phylum Arthropoda; class Arachnida; order Araneae; family Theridiidae; genus Latrodectus; species Latrodectus hesperus. Next base: position 3,553,133 of record JAJQOW010000018.1, on the reverse strand, counting down.
ATAATTCTTATAGGTCTCCATACCTATGGCGTAATAAAAATCAGATTACCAGATACATAACAAAATCCGCCAAAAAAACCACCAAAATTAGAATTTGGCATCCTGGATTATACAATATCTGTGCCCTAATTAGTCATCGCCTGAAAAAATAGAAGCTGCGTAACAGGCTAAAATAGATTAATCAACCAGGACATACAGTAGTTCAGTTTTAAGACAGCTCTCTTAGGAGCATAAAGTTCCGGTTTTGACACCAAATATAGTTGAATACAGGAAATAGTTGTTGCAAATCTGCCTTTTGCATGCATGTTCATCAGGATGAGTATTTGGCAGTTTTCAATCTTGGGCCATTATCTTATAAAAGTCCTCCGAAAATAAATTTATGCGGTGTATATTAAGAAACCTTACAACGGATTTTAAATGGTAGGCTGTCTGCTATGCAGTGTCGAAAAAAATTATCATCTCCAGGAACAAATTGTTGAGTTTTTCTATATCCATATTAATATAACTAGATCAAATTATAAAAAAAATTACTATGCAATTAAATTTTTATAGTGACAGTTTTCAAATAGCTGACTCTATCCAGCATTTCGAAATGTTTTTCCTAACATATTAACTTTTAAAAAATATGAAATGATAAATTAATAGCTAAAATTCTGTTTGGGTACTTTTCTATCACAACCCTGCTCTTATAATTATCACTTACTGATAAAACTTAAACCCCAATGTTTATATCTGGCGAAAACTGTTTAGTAATCGCATCTTTGATGGATTGCGAAAGTATAATGTAATAGTACTTTTTCCAATGAGACAAAATTAAATTTTGCTGTATTTGGTTGTTTTTTGTCCTTGGTGATTTGTAAATGTAATGATTCTTTTAACCAACAAAATTTTCACCAAGAAATCTTTTGCACCAACTAGCTTTAGTTTTTTTTAGAATTTAGCGTGTTCACCATTGTAAATTTGATTTAGTATATATTAAATTAAAAATTGAAGTTTGAGCCAATAAAATCATCGTATCTACGTTATATTATTTTCACTTCTCCATAAAAAACATTCTACTACTTATTGATCAAAAGCGGGGGTGTAATAGAAAAGTACCACACACATATACACAAATTTTGTTTTATTTATATGTTTAAAATAGCAAGAAATTGCGAAGACAATCTATTGTATAGATTATTTTTTATTATTATCTGAATATTAAAGCATATGATGAATATGTTTTTTCGTAATAAACAATAACACTTTTATTTTAAACTTCAAAAATTTTCAGCTGCGCACTTTTTTCAAATATAATTAAATACTGATAATAGAAATATTGATGGATAATTTCTAACGAATATATATGTTTCAGATATTAAAAATTGATAAATCTATATTAAAAAAATAAATGTTTAAAATGAATACTAATAATTAAACAGAAATAAATGTTTAAGACCTTTTTTCTTGAAATTTATTAAGATAAAAGGATCAGTGACACATTAAGATAGACGAATATTCAAAGCATTTTTTAATACTCGTATTTTTTAACTATTTAAAAATAATGATCACTCAATTTTATTAATCAATCATATTTTTCTGGATAATAATGTAATTCTTACATATAAGTTTGCTTTTAAAGCCGTTTAATGTAAAAGAATACAAATAATGCATCCAATAAATTAAATGTGTAAAATTAAAGTATATGTCATGAATAGAGTGAAATTAAAATTTAATGAGAGGTATTATTGGGCAGAATTTGAATTTTTCTAAACCTTTGTCTCAAATTTTCCTCTATATAATCAGTCAAATTTAATATAATTTTCTCTAATAAATATTTTCCAAATGTATTTCTTTGGTAATCATTTCGTATGTTTATATTACAAAGAATGTTGAAAAAAAAAACAAAACAATGTATATTAAAACAATAAGGATTGTGAATTAATATTCGTACTATGAATTAAAGTTACACTTTCAGAAGGCATTCCAATCTATTTGCAATCATGTTAATGAATTTGAGATTAATGTTACAAAATCTAATGCTCAAATAAAAAAAATACAGTTATATTATTATTTTATATTTCGCAGAGCCACATTACTTTTGCAAGGCATCCAAAATTTGTTTCTTTGAAATATTTCACTGGAGCCACAGGGAGGTTTCGTACGATCATTCAAATTTTTAATATAAAGATATTTACAAAGAAAAGCCATTAACACTACAGAACCGCCATCAACGGATTTTCTCAATTTTATTTAAAGCAGCGCAGCTTCCCACTCGAAAGAAAAAATGAAAGAGGCATCATTTATCACGAGATTTAAATAAAAAAAGTGTTAAAATTAAAAATAAAGTTAGCAAAATCATTCTCTTAATGGACTAACATTCTTCACCAAGTGTATACGAATGATGGAATTAGACGCAAGGGCTTAGGCTCGTTTCCTTCATTTTATGATTCCGGCAGTTAAGGAATGGAGATATAGGTCGTGAGGGTGTCATAACAGATATTTCAAATGATGCCGGGCGAACAATTTTTCATTACAGCTGTCCAAATAATTAAGGAGTGAATCATGCAACATGAGAGGTATGCTTACAGCTCTCGATTTTGAGGCCGCAGGTTTGAGTGTCGTGGGGGTAGGACTCGAACTTCATCGCACAAGACAGCTCCAGGGTTAGTCTGAAAGAAAAATAAAACTGACTGTCATACGAATGCAAAACATTTGATTATTTTTCCAACAAATTGTAATAAATACCACAGATGACTCTTTTCAATCACAACATTAAAAAAATCAATTTTTATAGAAATTACTTTATCAACATAATCAAGCATCAGGAACTTTTGATTTATATTTTTCTAAACTATGGAAAATTGTTATGCATGTTTTACAAATTTCAGTATTATATATAAAAATGTTTTTACTTTAGCTGAAGTACGAATATATATTTCGAAATTTTATATATATTTAGATTTATTATGCAAAAACAATTTCATGCATTTAATAAATTCTGTAACGAAAGAGGCATTCTTAGATACATATTTTATAGTATAATATATATATATATATATATATATATATATATATATATATATATATATATATATATATATATATATATATATATATATATATATATATATATATATATATATATATATATATATATATATATATATATATATATATATGTATATATATATATACACACACAAGCATCTTAGCGTAGAGCTCTAAAAGTGTCCGCCATAACCTACCTACCAAACTTTACTTGGGGAGTAAAGGCTTATTACAGCCAAAAGGAATTTTCCACCTTTTCTTTTTGATGTGCTACAAAAATTTTTTGGCATCCACAATTTTTGTTACTATTCTTAAAATAAAGCAACTCAAGATTGATTTTAAAATTGTTTATTAAAAATTCACAGGAAAAGTGCACAACACAAAAACTGTTACAGAATGTACGCAACACAGCCATTGATGTGAATTTGGGGAACGTAATTTAGCAGCTCGGTCTCCTGTGAATCTGAGATCGACTACCTTTTTCCATTACTGTTTCCATTTTAAAACGACTAATAACTTGTTCCCACTCTTTCTGATGAAATAAATTCTCTTACATACTGTAACTTAAGGTGTTTACAACTTTAAGCACATTTTCATAATACTTTGCATACTTCTTATTAATTTTACATAAGCATTTTAATATATTTTAAATTCAGAGAATTTAGATGTTTTTTTAATATGAATTTAGATTTCATATAAAAATTATAATCTTTATTATTGTAAAATTTGCTTCACGTATGCAATTCATTATTTAGTTCTAAAAAACTGTTATCAAATGTTTGACATTAAAATGATTTGAAATCCTGCTGAATAATTTGAACGCACTTTATTTGCTTCCAAATGAATATTTTAAAAATGTTAAAATATTCAAAATAGTCATTGATTATAACGATGATTAAGAATATAATGTTAAAAAGGATTTTAAAATAAAAATGAATTCGAGTGTGAAAATTACCGAAAGGGGTGATAAAATGCACCTTTAATCTAATTAAGGAATTGTTGGTAGAAAAACAGAGAAATTCAGTTTAAAACAGGCAATTGCATTTTGAATTAGTCTTCATCATTTTCTTGTTAAGATTAAAGACTTTTTTTTACATTCCAGCATTTAAGAACTCTTATTTCGGAGATAAACTGAAAGGCTAATTGTCTCTCCAAGAAGAATAAGAACAAAGCTTTCCAATTCAGCGGCAATCTTTTGAAGAACACCTTCATTTAGTTTCGGTTTGAGAACTTAATTAAGCGTGCTGATGATTCGGATAAAAACGACATTAGAGTGAAATAACTCGATCAGAGTGGATGGCAACGCTATTTTGTAATTATTTCTTTCATTTTTTCCCCTCTTATTTGTATGTCTTAAAAGGATGAACTCGACAATAAATTTTTGTTACAGAAATTGCTTCAAGAGATAAAAATAACTTCACTATGTGTTTCCATTTATTTTTTCGCATTGTTTTAGAGTTAAATACTGATGACAGACCACTGAAAAGTCAGGGAAAAATGCATGAAAGGCAACTGAAAATTTATCAGATTGGTCTTTTATGGATACATTTACAAATAAATTAAGCTACCACAGCAGGCAAAATATTGTATTAGAATAATAGTCTAAGAAGTATTGATATATATATATATATATATATATATATATATATATATATATATATATATATATATATATATATATATATATATATATATAATTATAAAAGATTACTTACCTCATCAAAGGTCTGGACAAAGATTAAGATTAGTCTTAAGTATCAAGGTTTATTATATGGATTCGAACAAAATATTAAAGAAAGCAATTGAATCAAGGCATTTCATTGTGAATTCTAATGGCTCAGTAACTTTACGCTGCTTCCAGTTAAGATCAGAAATAGGAAGCATCATTTGCCGCGGGCCACAATTGGTTGGCTGACCACATTCTCCCCCTCACTGGGTTACTGGAGCTCCGTGGGTTTGAGACATGTTCACGTTATTATGGGACGTTCAAAGCCCTTCCGCTGCTGTGGCGTGAATGTGGAGAGGATGGTGCCAGCTCAGGTGTGACCTCATCCCCTGACCGTGGTTCAAAATGACGATGCACTTAGCGATGGACGAGTATTCCAAACCCGTGAACGTTAAAGTACAGTCCGGGGATTGCCTGCATGTATTTCACTGTATCATTGTATTTTTGGTACTTTAAATTGTATAGAGTTGGATAGCATTAAACTAAATTTAGTTATTATTTTTCAAAATACGATTTCCTTAATAATGCCAAATAATAGTTGCTATCTTTAAGTAATAAGGAATAATGCCTATGTAATTGATGTTCATTGTCAATCCTTACTATATTTTATTAAATTACTCGCAAATAATATTGAAAAAATTATGCTTAATCTTTTTCAACATTTGAGTTAGATGTACAAATAAGGACAATCTAATAAATTGACATTAGTTTTAATTATGTTTTTCATTTATCAGCAAAATGATAAGGCAATAGTTATTTAGTGCTAAATATAAAAATTAATAACATAATATTATATATACCAAAAATGATGACATAATATTATATATGATAATGTAGTTAGCTATATTTCAAATACTTTTTACAGTATTTAACTGTTATTGAAGTATGTCTGCATGATTGTTATTGCTCTCAGGTAACTATTACAATGTACACAAAACTCCTATAAATATAATTAATTTGCTTGATACTTTTAGATATTGTCAGTTAGATTCGGATAATAGTCACAATCTCAAATATCATATTTTTGAATAAAAATATTGCCCCAGATAACCCTATATTTCATACTTAAATAGGACATTTATCATTAATACTTGAAAGATAATAGTTAAACTATTTTCTTTTCTAAAATGTTAAGTTTCGTAATAATTTCATAATTAAGGAAAACTTTCCAATCACTAATATATTTGTTATTGACTAATCTTATATTATAAAATAACATAATAACTCAGAAAAGTGGGGATTTTTTTAATAATATCAAATTTTGTAATTAGAATAAAACCTTAAATAACAATATTCAAATATCAAAACGCGGGAGGCTTTTAATTCTACTTTACTAGAGTAAAAACTGTAAAAAGGATTATTCTTCATACTGAATTAGATGAAAATGGATCAATGCAATATGTACAGCAATTAATATATCTTTAATACATTTTTATGTACAAAAACAATCCAAATTTCCGGGTTAATTCAAATATGGCTACTTCTTGACTAATTTAATATTTAATGTATTTTATGAAAACACACATTTTGAAAACAGAAAATAGTATAAAGTAAGGGATAAAGGGTTTTTAATATTAGAATTAAGCTATATGAATCTTCAAAGCCTTTAACCATTGGAAACACTATATATATATATATTTTCAGAGCTTAAGCAAACTGTGACAATATTTGACAGCACATTTAAAATGAGTGGAGCTTCTTTGTAGAACTTAACTGCTAGTATTATCTTAATCCTACGCTTTCGCCATGTTTAATACTTCACGATTGATCTCAAGCGCTTAAAAGAGTGTAAATCTCAGATCTTTTGTGTTTTGCTCTTTGTTATCGTTTCAGTAATTGTGAAGGCATCGAATTTGAGGAATTTATCTTCCGATCGGAAATATTTCACATGCAAATTAGCTTTTCAGCTGGCCATTACGGGAAGATCATCCTGGTTCTCTTGATATGCAAATCAGCTCGCGAATAAAGCAATCCGAATTCGGTTTTCCCGTCAAGCGCTGGGGCCCATGCGAAATTAGATTTTAGTTTCCGTTTCACAATTTTACGAACGATTTTTGCGGTTATCTGTAGCGATTGTGATCATATTTTACCTCAGAAAGTTCAGAATGTTCAATCGATATGCGCCAAATCACAATGAGAATTGCTTCTGCGAGGAATAATTTGATGCCAGTATTTATTTTTTAAGAAGCAAGATTATAAAAAATACAGCAGGAGTAAAATAAATTGGAAATATTTGAGGAATGTGGTTTGGAATGTTCCTGAAATATATTCGAACTCTTATTCGCGAAAAATAAATTCTGCCAAAAAGAGTTTTTGAAAAGAAAAATCATTTGCTTCAACTTATGAGCAAAAAGATGTGGTAATATTCATTCGGTGGAGAGTAAAATTTACTAAAATTTATGATAATGTAGTATGAAATATTTTATCATATATATTTGTAGATCATGCAAAAAATAAAGCAAATTTTTTTAAGAAATTTATTTTTTAGGAAATTAAAATTATTCTAATTTTAAGACTTCAAAATTTAAAATAATTTTTGTACACTATAACTCAAATCCATACATATGAAAGTTCTGTAAAATAAAAAAAATGACTTTAAGCAATTCGCTAAGCTTCAAAAAATTTATGAATCAATTTAATTACACACAAATAAGAGGTTTTTACTAATTCCAACAATGTTTAACTATTGATGAAACATAATTTTAAATAATGTGCTTTGAACCAGATAGTATGTTTTTAAATTATTAAGTTTATAATCTGTTATTAAATTTAGGAATAGAAAAAGATAAAATTTTTATAATATTAAATTTACTTTATTGTTTATTTAGATGTTTCTCTAAAAATATTCTCTTTTTTTATTTAAAAATATGTATGCAAAATCGAAATTAGTAAAAAATTTATATTTTAATGAACAATGTTAAAAATTTCCTGTAATTACTTATTTATTACACGCATAAATAGATAACCACTTAACAATCTTTTTCTTTTTTTACTCAAAATCTATTACACGAATATCAGGAACAACGAGAATTGCTTTTAAGATTATCACATTTATCAGGTTTTCTAATTCCTCTAATTTCTCATTTAATACTTGTAAATTAGATGTATGCAAAATTTAAAAATAAAAATATATGTATTACCTGATCACATACTCGTTACTTTGGACCCATTACTCATCAGTATTAAATTAATTCAGTGAAAAGTAACAGGTATAATATAAAAATTAATAACAAAACAATTTTGAAAATGTTTGCCAACTAAAATAAATGAAAAATGATATTTTATACGAGATTAAAATATAAGATCGATTAAAATTTATTCTTCACTTACTTAACCATGTACAGAATTTTCTTATCTCTGTAAAGCCATATGTAGTGGTTTGGAATCGTCATATCCTGGAAAATGACACGTTTGGCGTTTTTGAAAAAAGCATCCGGTCGCCAAATGTCCTTCAACCAATGAGTTGGTAATAATCGGTATTTGGCCGTCATATTCTCCGGCAGATGGAGCCTGTTATCTTTCCAACTTTGAGACATAAAAATGTCAGCGACATATGTCTGCAGAGAGAATAAATATTTGAAAAAAGATTTATTTTTAGATTAGAATATTTGACGAAGCAGAAAGTTTTGTAATATATTAGGAAATCGTTAATTTTGGTGAATACACCAAGAATTAATGAATTAAAAACTTACACATATGAATGAATCACTACATAAAGAGGAAGATGTTTTGATGTAAAAATAAATAATGCTTATCATTTTATATAATTTAATAAAAATTATGGAATTTAAAAACTGAAATATTAATACGAACAAAGAAATGATGACTTTAATTAAATGAAAAATAATCTAAGTTAAAAAAATCTAAATTATATCGAAAACTTTTCTTTTGAGAGTAAAATTGTATAAACAAGCAATACCTATTTTAGTTGAACTTTGTTTTACATTTTAAAAACTATAATTAGTAGTTGTGCTTTCGCACTGAAATATGTAAAATCGAACTTGCTTTACAAGAGTAACAGTTCTGAAAGTTTGAAATTAAGAATGGAATATACCTAATGTCTGGTTTAAAGAAATCGAATTATAAATAATTTTCAAGATTTACTGCCTTTTTAAAGTTATTCAAAGAGTACTCAAATTTTTAGTTAAAGAAAAACATGATCAATTATATTAATTACTCACGATTGAAATCTTTTCAGAATGTACATTATTCGAGATGACATATCAAAAGTAAAATTAAATTGAATTCAAATACATTAAGATATTCTTCAAGACGTGACGAATTCCCCGTTATATTTAGAATGAAATAAAATTCTTAAAAATAAATCCCATATATTGTATATATACTCATAAAAACAAAGATTTATTGTAAATTGTCACTCGTCATTTTGCAGTACTACATACCATTGAGCCTTCATCTATAGTATCTATACTGAGCACAGTTATATGAAATTCGACGACAGTTGGTGATGAATCTGAAAAAAAATTAGAAATAATAATGAAAATCATTTTATACTCAAATATTGTCGCAGGAATATTCACAAAGGAACTATATTAATATATCACAGAATGCTTAAGTTTCACCAAATATAATATTTAAACAAACATTCGAACATTTTTTTTAAAAAAAATGTAAAGCATAATATTCCTTTTTCGAACAAATGGTAGTGTATAATTTTGTTTTATTTAGAGTAAAGTTTTAATTTTTAAAAATGATTTTACTTTTAATCAAGGATAAAATCATAGATCAATTGAAGTTTTGTCTTACACTGTACTAATTAAAAAAGACATATTTGACGTCATTTTCTAACTAATATAGAATTTATCTGGAAATTTCTGTGGACAGATGCTAAATAATAAACCAATTTATCCAATTCACTTATTATTTTCTTGAACTAATTTTAATTTCATTGAATTTAGTTTATTAAATTCAATCATTGACCAAATATCTTGGCTCAAACGTATCTCCATATGTTTTGAATTATACGAATACATTACTACACAGTGAATGTATAATAGATACATAGTATATGCATAGATAACGTATAATAGATACATAGTAATAGATGCCTTAAGCGCAAAGCAATTGACAAATTTGAACAGATGTATTTATCATTACGGAGCTGCTTATTTAACTTTTATCTAGAAACTGAAAACTAAAACAGGTTTAATTAGTAGGAAGTAATGAAATGAAATTTGATATTTTAGATGAATTGTACAAAGTATTTACAAAAATCTGAAATTGTTTGAATAATTATACGTATCTAAGGTATTAAACAATGGTTGAAAGTTGTTCGAAATAATACATGTAGCTTGGAGATGCCAAACTTCATTATTCCAATCGTGAGATAATTTCTTTGTTGGTAAAGCGATTCTTTTTTCCGAAAGAAACAAGCTTTTAGAGATTAACATTTGACGTTTGGAGATTTGTGATAATTAACAGATTCGGTGACCCGAAAGAAATACGTCGATCCAATTTAAAGAAAGCAAACAATTAGGACTGATTTCGTTGCATTAGGAGAAGTTTATTTATTGATGCAGTTATATTCTTCTGTCACTAATTCCTACTCTTATAACAGCTTATGTCGGCTGCATTTTAACGTCAACGTTAATTAATTAAAGAAAATCTTGAGGGAGAGCTATAATTAACTTTTGTTTCTGACTCTCCTTCTCCTAACTTTCTTAATTAAAGCATTTTGAAGGTTCTTTGATGAAGCAATTGAAATAAACATATTCAGAGACTGAGAATATAGAAGCTCGAAATTAAAATGCGGAAAATATTTGAAGTGGGTAGTATTTAGTTACGGCTGACATGTACTTCCAAACGGCATGCCAGTTGTTGAAAATTGTAAACTTTACTTTTAGTTGTTAATAACTAATTTATAAAGTGTAAACTGACTTTTATAAATTTGCATATTTGTTTAACTTTTAATTTAATATGATGTACTATATTTAAAATGTCATATAAATATATATACAGAAGTTAAATTATGATTAATTAATTTACGCAAAATAGTAATTACACAGTTTTAAATTAAATGCAGATAATTATAATAATAGGATAATTCAATAATTTATCTAAAATTCAAATTATATGAAATGCAATTTTATTCCAATTGATTAAATGCATACAAATGACAACAAATGACGTTAAGCGTTATTAAAAATTGAAAATGTTGAAAATCAAAATATTTCTCGAAAAAGAAATCTAGAATAAAATGATAAAAATATAATTCTATCGCAAAAAATGATATCATGACATACAAAATAGCTATTTTAAACTTACTAAGTGACTAATAAGCTAAGAAATTAATTAAATAGCAGTTGATTCTCAAATGTTTGGACGAAACTTTTATCAGAGCCATTTATTTCGCTGTTATTGCTTACAAAATTGTTATTTACAATCCTGTATGGATAAGGAAGTGCAGGAATGTAATTTTTTTCCAAATATTGAATTGAAAAAAATTGTATACTAAAAATTGAAACAAAATAAGATTTAGTATTAAGTAGTTTTTAATTTGAACGAGATTTAAAAAATTAAAAAGATCTATTATAATTTAAAATACAAATTAAAATACATATTCGTATAATTATAATTGAAACAAAGAATTCTTTTGTACATCTTTTAGCATTTTTGAAGTTTCATGTTACTACTTTTAAAATGAGTATTAGTAAGATATCTCTCTTTTTGTTTTATGTATTTATTTTTTATATAAACTTGTAGAGTAAAATTCCCTTTATAAGAATTATAGAAACAAGTGAAAAGGGGGGCGGTGTGTCTCGCCTCTACGAGGTGCCCCCTAGAACGCCTTTTGGTAACTGAACGAGACAGACTTTCGTCACTGCAGCCCAGTAAGGCTAATTTTTAATGGGCTGTTAGAGGACTCATGGCCGATAAGGCCGCTGTCTCGACGTAGGATAAAAAAAAAAGAAACAAGTGAAAAAAAAGTAAAGCAAATCATCATTGACACTTAAGCATAGACGGCAATACTGTCGCTCAATAAATCGCCAGAACATGCAAAACAAAAAGCAATAATAAAAAAAATGCAAAATAAAGCAGAAATTTGAAAGCTTTGAACCGATGAAACAAAGAAATTGAAAGAATACAGCCATTTATCGAAAAGGTTGTAAAGTAGAAGCATTAAAACTATTTCGAATTTTTCGACAGTAGCCTTTATCGAATTATGTATCTTCAAACAAGAAGAGCGGTGCTGTACAGCTAAGTTACGGTGAGTCCAGAAGGACTGCTATGAAAGTATTTATCAGATACTGAGGAAATCTGTTTTGCACCCTACTATCTAGTATTTGGAGTTATCTGAGGAAAAGTAACTCCAAATAAAGTAGAAGGTGATCATTGCTCTTGCATCGCCATGTGGTTCAAGTGCATCTCAAACATCATTATCATATTTAGGATATGACCCACTATATGATTTCAGATTCAGGCACCTCCTCTTCAAGTTGTATTTTCATACATAGTCTTTGCGTGATGTCGGCATCTCGAGTATTATGCATAAGAGAGAAAAAAATCCTTAATGATTGCTCATCTTGTTTTGTACATAAACAAAATACACTGCCTAATATATCTTGCCCGACGCTGAAAATGCAACACCAAGAAGGAGTTGCCAGAAAGCGGCGAAACTCGCCAAGCAGAGAGAGACAGCAACGAGCTATAAATCGTTTGTATTTCGAAATGAAATGCACAATAACAGAGCGAGAACAGAGTCAGTAAAGTTAAAATGGAGAAGTGGGCCCCGGACTTTCCCAACTGGTTATCGGATTATGCCCCACCATCTCCGAGAGCAGTCCATAACCTCCCCGTGGGCCCACTTACGATCCCGTTTGGAGATTTTTGAAAATTATATCCACATTGGTGCGGTCTGAATCCCTGGAGGCAATCTAGCGCAGTAGGCATTGCAATTCAGTTACATGATTGTCGGATGTTTTACAATAATTACAAACTAAATATTATATTTTAATAAAAGTATAATGGAATGACAAGATAAAACAGTTATTACACGAAAAGTAAATAAGGAGTTAAACAATCAAATTAATAACAATATGCAGGAATTGACAAAATATTAATGTAACATATTACTAGAAACTATAATTTAACTAAAATAATTATTACACTATTATGAATACCAAATGTTATACATACAGAATTAAATAAAAGTATAGTTATAAAATAATAAGAGAAGTAAGTAGAATTATTATGCAAGTTTATAAATGACAGCTATTGACATGATTTACAACGACTTTTCTTAAGAATTTTACTTAAAACATTTGACTCAATTAACTGATTGAGTCATGGTGTTATAGAGCACTAAAGCTATAATTGGTATAAAGTATCACAGTGTTTAAGATTTCCTTTAAGATTTTGCATGAATTGACAAGACATTAATGTTACTTCTTGAAACATTAATTTTAACAACTAAAATAACTATACTGTTATGAATACCAAAAGTTATGTATAAAAATATTAAAAGAATTAAATGAGAGTATAGTAATTTATTAACAAAGAATAAAAATACAGGGTGATTATAAAAAAACTTTGCCAACATCTGCACTTCTAGCGTCCATTCTACTTAACCGATCAAGATGATATTTCAAATATAGTTCTTTTGAGATATGCGCTCGAGATTCTGTGAATGGCAACACAGTGGCCCTCGCGGTTACAGTTATAGTGACAGAAACTCGAAATTTTCGAATGGCAACGTCTACTTTTTACCATCGCAAAATGTTCAGCACATGCGAAAACCCTAAATAGCGTTGAAACGGTACCGATATGTCTAAAAACAGACGTGTTCTGCAAACACAAAAAAGAGTTCTGAAAACCGGCCAATAAAACACGATCTGGGCGCACGCAATAAATTTGCATGTGACAGAGTCAAGAAACCAATTACAGAACGCCGGTCGCCAGATATTCAGCGTAGGAAACCTATAAAATACCAAGCGGGTATGCGAAGTCGTCATTCGGGAACTCGCACATGCCGATGATATGAGTCTTCCTAGGAAAGTTCGCGGTGAATTGATCAAACTCTATTACCAAAATGGGATGAACGCTGCGGAAGCCTTGCGTGTGTATCGCCGCAATCATCGACAACGACGCGGCCCATGTACTCTGCAAGCTCTGCGTGATTTAGTGCGGAAATTCGAAGATACAGGCTGCACCTGTGACAAACAGCGCTCCGGACGGCCAACTGTTTCTGAGGACGTTGTCATGGAAGTGCACCATACAGTGACTGCAGGACACACAGAAACCGCAAGAGGCATAGCGCGCGTGTTGGATATTCCGAACTCAACGGTCCGCAAGCTCTTGCGCTCGGTACTTCACATGTTTCCCTATCGGTTCCAGCGCGTCCAGATGTTGGAGCCGGGTGACCCACAACAACGTCTGGACTTCGCAAATGCATTTTTGTTACGATATGATGCGGATAACGACTGGCCACTTCGCATACTATGGACGGACGAGGCGCATTTCACCTTAAATGGTAGCATTAACACAAAGAATTGTGTGCACTGGGGAGAGACGAATCCTCATGCTGTGGCGCCAGTACCATTATTTGACGCCAAAGTGACTGCGTGGTGCGGCATTACAGCTACATTTGTTCTGGGCCCGTTCTTCTTTGAGGAAACGACCCCGACTGGCCCTGCAACATGTTCTGTAACGGGCCCTCGGTATGCAGCCATGCTGAAAAATTATGTCTTACCGGAGTTGCGTCGGCTGAATGCACTCAATGACATTGTTTGGATGCAAGATGGCGCACCTCCACATATAGCGAGGTCAGTTAAAAGGCTCCTGGATCAGCATTTTGGTGATCGCATCATCTCACGCTATTATCCTTTTCCGTGGCCTGCGCGATCCCCAGATCTGACGCCTATGGATTTCTGGTTTTGGGGCTATCTCAAATCCAGAGTTTATCTGTGCAATCCTCAAACATTGTCGGACTTAAAGGATTCTATACGGCGTGAGATTGGAAACATCCCTCGTGCCATGTTGCGTGCAGCGACATTGTCCACCGTCTCCCGCATGCAATGCGTAATTGCCTGTGATGGCACTCATGTGGAAAATGTTTGAAATTAATAAAGATTTTTTTCTCTATGTGTTCTCATCATTGAGCAGTGTCTTGTCTCTGTCGTATGCATTATTCCTCCGTGCGCCTTGAAGAACTGTTTGTATGTGTATAACACGTCGGTTTTCGGACATATCGGTACCGTTTCAACGCTATTTAGGGTTTTCGCATGTGCTGAACATTTTGCGATGGTAAAAAGTAGGCGTTGCCATTCGAAAATTTCGAGTTTCTGTCACTATAACTGTAACCGCGAGGGCCACTGTGTTGCCATTCACAGAATCTGGAGCGCATATCTCAAAAGAACTATATTTGAAGTATCATCTTGATCGGTTAAATAGAATGGACGCTAGAAGTGCAGATGTTGGCAAAGTTTTTTTATAATCACCCTGTACTTAGAGAAGTAAATAGGATTATTATGTAAACCTATATGACAATAATTTATATGAATTAAAAAACTTTGTCAAGAATAATACTTGAAACGTTTATCTCAAATAACCAATTCAATTATGGTGATATGAAACACCATAGTTATATAATTAATAAAGAATATTAAAGTTTATTATTTTATTTAGAACTTCGTATTTTGAAATTAAGAATTAACAAACCTAAATGAGAATACTCATAATAAGCTATTTACAAAGGGATAATATAAAGAATTACACAAATCAAGTTGTATAAAATAAATTGTTTTGATCTGTGCATTGTCTATGTTTCTTTTGGTATTTTTAGAAAGTGCAGTCTTTACAATAAGTTCGTATTAGTCAGATTACATACAGCTTGAATTATTGTTCATCAGGTGAATAAAGTTCGCAGCATACCATCCACGTAACGTTGGGCGGTCATAGTGCCGTGAATACGAAATAGAGGTAACTTTCAATAGTGTGCAATGACTCCACTAACCATGATGCAACGTTGTCACGCGGTAGGGAGTTCCACAATTGCTGCAGGATTGGACCTGTCTCCAAGTCGATGCCACACTTACACGCGACTGCTCTCAGTGAAGAAGTATAAGCGTGACTCATCTGAGAAAACGATTCTGTACTATTCCGTCGTTCACATGGCTCTAATGCGGCCCCATCCCAGACGTTGCCGTCTATGCTGTGGGGGTAATGCAACGGACGGCGCAGGCCATTAGTAACCCTGTTGACGGCAAATGGTTCTACTTTATATGGAAACCTCCCAGGTGTATTGCACATGCTGCACAATTTCGGTAGACGTGTCTTGGGGTTCCATCACCACCTCCCGTCGGACGCATCCATTTCATTCAGGCTGCACCCAGGAAACGTTTTACAGTTCCTTGTTCCAGTCATCTTCACCACAGTCGGTGCACTGTGGATGCGTCCAGGTGTTTGTCAGCTGCGATTTGCCATCTGCCCTTTTCATTCAGATCACCATGCCCCTTGTAAACTCGTCTGTCTGATGGAACTGACTCCGTCGACGATGGTCTGGTATTCTCTGCAATTGCAGCCGCCCTTTGCGATAAAAACAAATTTTTAACAATTATTTTCTAAGTAGTAATAATTGCGCGAATATCGCCAACTCTACCGGTTTCTTACTTTATATCTTATCCTACGTGCGCTGCAGAGCTGCGCATTTCACGTCTTTTGCATAACCCGGTAAGATGCTGAAATTTATATAATTTTCTGGTCACTTATTCTTGGTGTTGAATTTTCAATGTCGAGCACTGTATTTGTCTTCTTAACGCAATCTA
The DNA here is from genome assembly GCA_037975125.1 of Latrodectus hesperus. Classification (NCBI taxonomy): domain Eukaryota; kingdom Metazoa; phylum Arthropoda; class Arachnida; order Araneae; family Theridiidae; genus Latrodectus; species Latrodectus hesperus. The sequence continues at coordinate 3,536,594 of JAJQOW010000018.1, read as the reverse complement.
ATATTAAAAATGCACTGTTTGAATTTGAAAGTTCTTTGCTCGAATCCAACATCTATAACAATTGAGGTTTAAATTTCTACTTTTTGCACACATGGTTTTGGGCTGAATGCTTGGAAACTTTTTAAATTTTCTCAAATGTATAAAACGTTAATAACACCAATCGTAAAATAAAATAATGTTTCAGAAGTCACTATACGTTAAAATGGGTATTTAAATATCATTTTCCATTTTGACTGACTGATCAAACTTATAAAATTTCAAATTTCCAAAAAAAGAAACAAATCAAGTTGTTAAAATAATCGACATTATTAAGTGATAGTAAACTATTATAGCGTCAGAATAGGATATCAAAATTCAATTTACAACCATAGAGAAGTTATAGAATATTTCAGAGAAAACTAAATGTAACAAAATTGTACACCTTTTGCATGATTTTAAATAAGAATAGTCGATGCGTACTTTTTGATACAGTAAACTATACTAATACTGTAACACTATATTGGTTCTGATTTATAGGAAAAGCGCTCGTATGACTTCGTATAATGCGTTTTGTGGAAATCATGTCTTTTCTCGTTAAAGGGGGGGGTTGAAATGAATATTAAGGAAAAACATTGTTATGAACGAAATGTGTGCGTTTTATTAAAACCAAATTTAGAGCATTTTAAATAAAAAAGCCCATGCAAATGTAGCTAAAAAACGGTTCATTTCAAATATATCAAATAATTCCAAAAGCAATTTTATTACATGTTTATTCGCTATAGGAGTATCTGAAATAACGTTCCAGCGACATCTTTTTAAGCAGAATGTTCAAAGGTCAATAATAAAATTTAATTTAACTTTATACGAACACAATTGACACGATGTGCAAACATACGGGAAATGGATTGAGAGCTGTAAAAATCATTATAAACTTCGCAGTACAGAAATATAACGTGTGGAATCGATGCGTTTTATGCGTTATATGGGGGGAAACGCATGTTATACGAGGGACATGAAATCGCGTTATGAGAGTACCGTGTTATAGGGGCTACTTCTGTATTCTTAAAATTTCTAGGGTGAAGACTGTTTTATGAGATACATTTTTTATATGAAAAACGACTTTTGATAAAAATTTTTAAAAGTTTTTCGTCAGTAAGATTAGCTCTAAAAATAAATATTTTGTGTGCTATTTCGAAAATAAAATTAAAATAATATCCGAAAACAAGGCACAGAATCGTATTGATCACGTTCATATAAATAAATGAATTGATTTAGATCATGCCTTAATTAGTTACCAGAAATAAAAAAGCATGCAGAGATCTACAAACCTCTCTAAAACACCTGCGTCCTCACTCAATAGCTTAGATGCAGTTAGAATGGCGTGAATGCCTCCCGACCAGCTGCGTTTCTGAGGAAAATCGTCGGTCCACTTTCAATTATCGGAATAGATCTCAATGATGTCAGATGCTCATATTATTGGACTTCCGATCAATGGCATTACTTAGTCTAAATATATTAAAGCAGCACGCATGAGGTATGAGAATAATGCGAGTATGTGTTGTGCAATGTAATAAATTGTGAACCAGAGGGAAAGTCAATTTCACTGCTAAACAACGTTAGAAGTTCATCAATAGATCAATGTAAATGAATAATGACCAATAAATGCATGATTTATAGCTACACAGCTGATTAATACAAGAGTGTTTCGTCTTCAATATCTTTTGATAAATTATTTTAATTCAAAAATTATTGGTATTTTAAGGAAAAACATGTAAATTCACACATTCGTCATTTGTATATCGTGTTAGTCGGAATTTTAATATAGAAGTTAGAGATCGAAAAAATTAATTATTTTTTATTAATAGTTTTTAATTGTTTTGGTAAAAGTAAATCTATTTACTATTATTAGTAAATCTATTACAATTTATATGAAGAAGTTTTTACAGAAAAGTCAAAAAAATGCATTATTTTTAAAATTAACATTTTTGATAAAAGTAAATGTGTAAACAAGAATGAAATCAAAATTAAAATTCCCTTATTTAGATTTGATAAAAAAAGATAAAAAAATATATATATATATATATATATATATATATATATATATATATATATATATATATATATATATTTAATATATATATATATATATATATATATATATATATATATATATATATATATATATATAAATTTCCAATGCATCCTGTCACATGGTTAATATTAGTGGCAATGAGGTGTTCTGGTAGACTGGTCGAAGAGGGTAATGAGAACTAAACGAGCACTGGCGCTTTGCTTAGTTATCAAGAAATATATTTATATGAAAGGCATAAACATATTAATATGACCTGTTTCACCGTAGCACTATTGGTGCACGGTAATATCCCCTGGCTTTTAGCTAGAAATTAAATGCGACAGTAACTCCTAGACTAATGTAACTAGACTGACAAGTGGCCATGTTACCAATTTTTTATTTCCTTTGATAGTGGTAGAAAAATCTACCTCAAAACCTCTACCTCTAATGAAAAACTTTAACTGTAAAAATAACTGTAATCATCCTTCATCGGATCAATTTCTGGATTATACAATCTAATAAGTCCTGTACAGGACTTATTATCCAATCGGTTTCATGTTTTGTTATTCCCGGTGATCGACAGAAGCAGATCTGATATATGTTCGATATTAGAAGGATAAGCAACAACAAAAAATAGGCTTGACCACAATTTAAGAAGATTGATATTCCTAACAGTTACAAATAAAAGTCATTAGAAAAAGCCACAGAAAATAATTTCATATGTTTTTGAGGAAGTTTAACAATTTGAATATTTGAGTACAGTTGTAAACAACAGTAATGACAAGTCTGCTGAAATCGAGAATTAAGTGAATAGTATAACACATATTACTTACGGATTACGAGAAACCAGTTGAAAACCAAAACACCTAAGTAGTAAAATAAAATTTTTTATAGCAGTGAGAGTACCGGAAAATGAATAAATTTATGAGGAAATATTGATTACGTTTGAGCAAAATATCTTAAGTAGATTGCTTAAAGCAGTAAGAGACAGAATGGTCTTTGGAGAACAAAACATAATTTTGAACAATAACGTTGTTTTAGGCAACATAAGATAGCAAATATAATACAAACACCCAAGATGTCTAAGATATATCTGCAGTTACAGAGATGAAAACCTGGTGAAGAGAATATCTTTTCAAGTCTCATGGAAAGAAAAGGAGAGACACAACGGATGAGGTGGTTAGCATAGTGCGGAAAAGATGTTCAAGTTTATTAGTGTCAATAGGTGGAAGAATATAGTATCGGTGAAGACATGTTGGTTTAGAATTTTTTAGGCAGTTTTTACTGGAAATAGGTTATAGAGTTTATGAAGTATATACAAAGAATATATACATTGGAAAATGATATAGAATCTCCAAGACTGCAATTATCTTTCTTTCGGACACATTCACCACCAATAATGGCGCGAAGTTGATAGATATTTTCTTCCCTTTTGGACTAGAGATGATCTGTCAGCTCATTCATTGATTTTTAACGTCAAGGTTCGCTTGACATTATGCATAAGCTTTTTATATATTTTTGATAAAATTAAGTCCGGACTCACAGCCGAACAATACAATCGTTGGGCCACATTCTTACTATATGAAGCCAGGTTAAAGGCTAGCATTTTTGTTCTGAAATAAACAAGGGTCGATTTGTTAAAATTACTACACCTAATAAATACATTATCATTGAGATTGACCTGAAGGTCTTGGTGTGGTGCTCGTCATAAGTACCAGTGACCCATTCCAAAACTGGAGACACACTTATAAATACCATCATTACTAAGCTTCTCCATCGCAATAGTGAGCAGTCATTCTTCTTGTAGATGCAACTTCATATCCTCTTATCCAAAAGATAGAGAAAAATTTAATTTATCTCATCAAATCAGATTTTGTTTCTGTTTTATAACTCCTTGTCATCTACATTTGCACTAGGTTAGTTAAGTCGATCTTTTGAATTTAGTTACTAAGTCTTGTGTATATCAGTATTCTTATGATATTCGAGCAAATGTCATTTTCTAAATAGTGTATTCATCTACACAGAAATATTGGAGGTATGTTTAAGTATGTCACCACTGCAGTCTATTGCTAGGCTGCAATCATTCCTAATTGTAGATTTGGTCAGTATTCTTCGATTGCAAAAGACTAGCTTTGTGGGTGTCTCAGATAAAGTTACATTTCAAAATTTAAAGTTTAACTTCAAATTGTAAATCTTATAGCCTTTATCGATTTCGAGTAGTTCAGCTTATTGAAAATGTCTATATATATATATATATATATATATATATATATATATATATATATATATATATATATATATATATATATATATATATATATATATATATATATATATATATATATATATATATATATATATATATATATATATATATATATATATATATATATATATATATATATATATATATGTACATAAAGATCGTGAGAAAAAGGGTATATTGTGTGCAAAACCTAGCCCTTCTAACTTTAAAATATAGTTGCCTCTGATTTAGAGAATGTTGTGCATATGGTGAGGCATTTAAGGATCAATACATTATGAACACTAAAAGTGGAACGAAAAACTCAATTTGGAGAAATATCGTCAGCAACAGGATAATTTAAAGGGAACAGTTCAAGGAAAGAGCAGTCTAAGACAGAGGCCAAGATCCCATACATCGTATTCCACTGACTTATAACTCTCCAAGTATCACCTTTTTCTGTTCTTGCAAAATTTTTCGCCGGGTCGAAAAATTCTAGAACGAAGAAGATATCAGATAAGTACTGGTTCAATTTTTGGCCTCTAGAGATCAGACATTTAAAAAAAAGCAATATACAAATTGATATCACGCTGGCAAGAAGTCAAAAATAATGATGTGGTTATATTATTCAATAAAATTCATTAAAATTATTCAAAGTATTAAAAATTTATTCTTTTGTTTTGTTCTAAAAACGAACAGAACTTTCCGGCAGACCTAATATATAGGATATCATTATAAGAAATTTCCCGGAAGTCTCAGAATCTTAAATATATATTATACAAGCGCTTTAAAAAAAAGCTTTCTTGACTTGATAAAGGTCATTAAAAATATCTGTATATCGAGCATATTTGCTGTGATTTTAATTTTCATTACAGATAAAAACATTTTAGAATATCAAATATAGCGAATAAATAATGTCTGCCAAGGTGGTATGGACATAACATACGTAAAAAGAACACTAGAAGATAACAATAGTGTTTTTCGTTCGTGTTGATAAGTACATATACACGATTATAGCAAACAAGAACAAAAGTGAAACACAAAAATGTAAAGAGGTATTCAAATTAATGCTCGAGATATTTGTAGGGCTCACATCCTCCCTACACGATACTTCGGACACACCCTAAGGGTGTTTTAGGTTTCTCTCACAGCTGAACAATGCATGCAGTCAGGGATTTGTCAGAGAGAATTACAATATTCTATGCATGAAGAAGGAATTTTCAAGCAGGAATTTCCATGTGATTAGGATATTTTTAGGTGGTTAGGACGTCGGCCTTGCGTCCAGAGTGGCAGAATTCGAATCCGAATGCCACCAAAGACCCACCGAGTACATGCGATATACGTGCTATTTAATTCTGTGGAATCTAAAGTCCTGCAGTTGGTCGTTGAGCGGTAACCAGAGGTGTAATGGTCTGGAGAAAATTTTCTCTCCCTGTAAATCATAGTCAAAATTTGGGGTGGGGATCCACTGGTGGTGCCATCTATCGGAGGAGTCTTAGAGAAATATTTTCACCTTTGTGGTGCTCTGATTAAACAAAAAACGCACCCTCCTGAATTAATTTCACATAGCTGTTGGCTAGAAAGCTTGGTTTGTCCAAGTGTCATAAGTAACAACAACAACAAATACAACACAAATATATATATGTATATATAGTTACATTAAGAGGTGTAAAGATTTTTTGAAGTTTACAAAAAAGCATGGGATCATGGTACATTTAACATATTCTTGGAGTAAAATATAAAACGGTTGTATAATCAAATATTATCTTAAAAGTAGATGAAATCTTTCACCAAAGAAAATTTCAAGAGGTGGTTGCACATAGCGCTGAGACATCTGCAACCGCACGTCATTCCAACAGAAACTGCCTCCGGGGATCGAAAGATAGCTCTCGCCCATCTTCAATCACCCAACCCAGAGGCATTGATGGTTTTAATTACCTGAATAGATGTCTGCGACGTGTTGTGTCCATCTGACGGAGCTCCCAATCAATAACTCAATGGACTCGAATAATTTAGAGAGAGGCTCATTAGTTGTGAGAATAATGCGTGCCAATTGTGCGGGTGGTTTGGAATGCGACCTCTCTAAAACAAATTGACTTTAGGAGTTGACCGCTCCCATGGTTTCGGATGAATACCGAAAAGAGGAAGTGCTTTACTCGCTAAATAAATTCAGTCCTTAATGCACGATTCTGAAAATAGCTATGTTTTAAGTTTGCTAAATGAATAGTTATTCTCTACAACTGTATACGAATTCCTGAAAAGTTTTAATTTTGAATTTGATCACAACATATCCAATAAGAACAACGCATAGAGTTTTTGGCGGTGAATATTAGATACATTTCAAAGAAATTATTTGATAAAACTTTTAAGTTTCGAAGTGTTCAGATTGGTGAGGTGAATTCTTTTATAAATATCACTCAGAGATTCTATACCATATGATTCATTAATATTTCATGATAAACTGACAGACTGAATCCTTTATTTTTTTCATCAAAAAGTTGTTTAATTTAATTTAGATGGTAACTATGCTTAATATAAATGTAACCATTATGTTGGATAATATATAGTTTCTTTAATTACGTCATATCATGAAACATATGATCACAACGATGATTAAATAATTAACCTTTCGATAGAATTTGAAAGCTTACACACAACAAGCTACTAGTTAAATATTATCAATATTAACTATGCTGTTGCATGTATTCTACAGGTTGGAGCCAGTGATATAATAAATCCCCGTTAATAACTAGTTTTCAGTTATTTTATATTATCTCTAATATTTTTATGAGATATCGATTCGATAAATTTTCATTGAATGTATGTTTTACACACCACATATGTATATATATATATATATATATATATATATATATATATATATATATATATATATATATATATATATATATATATATATATATATATATATATATATATATATATATGCATAAAACACATATGCCTAAATTGGAAGAACATTAATAAACAGCAAATAGAATAATAAATTTAATTTGAGCTTTCACAAAATCTATTGATTGAAATTTAATCGATTTAGAATATTTAGAATATATGAATGTAAAACCTATTTTTATTTGAAAATTGGATAACTCTTTCCACTCTGAGTTATTTTATTGTTTTATTAAAGGAACTGTTTTATTTGAAGGCTAAAAACTATTGTTGTTGTCTTGTGCCAGCTAGGCTGGCATTATGTGGTGCGCGACTCCACTTTTCCAACTGAACCACATTTTGGTGCGGAGTCCAACTTCCTCAGTACACACATGCCATAAGTACCCGATTATAGGGTAGGCAAACCGTTCACACAAAGAAAGGACAAAGATAGGATAGACAGAGAGAGAAAGCACATCCACGCCTGAACTGGGATTCGAACCCAGGATCTCCATATCCGCAATCAGACACTCTGACCCCTAGACAGGGTGGGCGGAAAAACCTTTATTAATAAGGATGACATAATTTTAATTTTCAAGAACTAGAATAATTATTAAAGTTCTTAAATAATCTTTTTTGTGATAAAATTTTGTAGAATTTCCGAGGAACATTTCAGTATTATTGCTAAGGCTACATAGTTTCATAAGAAATAAGTAAAAAAATAAAATTTTTAAATTATATTTAAAATATTTATGTTAATTTTTATATGTTACTCTATAGAATGTAACATTTCTTTTTATTACTAAATTATGCATTATGTATCAAGATTATTCAAAAATTCAATTCTTACAAATGGCAATGTTGAGATCCCACAAATAGGCGAGGTTCTTTTCTTTTATTGATCCTGCAGAAGAAGTCCTTTCGCGAATATATACGACCGCAATAAAAATAATCCTCAGTTGCATTATGGCTCTTCAACTCCATTCAATAAATTTTCTTTTAATATCACCACTTTTTGGGAAGCAAACTTTAAAAAAAGCACGTGAAATATATTAAGAGATATTTCTAATCCAAGGTAGTTGTTGCATTTCCTTTATAAAGCCGGTTAAATCAAGGCATTTTGGCAATGCCTTAAATAAATAGTCCTTTTGGATATACCATTAGAGTATTAACTAAATACACAGACCTGATTTTCGCAGCTTATGGTTTGACAAGTAATGAATATCTTGTTATATTTTTACAATTCTTTGATATTTGGAAATATTAATTGGATATCCAAAATAATTTCTGGAAAAACTGATATTTTAAGTTTCAAATTCCTGGATTTAAAGCAATTATTTCGAAAATAATGTTTAATATTAATATTCAGGAATGAATATAGTGATAAAAATTCTAGGAGACAATTAGGATTTTCCTTAGAAAATTTAATTTATTTGAATTAATTATGAATTAATAAACCGAATGAAATACTTGATAACATGTATTTTTTATAATTCATCATAAAAATTCACTTTTGTTTTATATAAGAACGCATATATTTACACATAAGCATATTATTTCAATGTAAGGCAAATGTCTTACAGAAAGATCTCTTTTCTGCTTTTGAGTAAGGATGGAAAGTCAGTTCTTTAAACACGAATTAAATTATTATTTACAGTGATCTCTCGTTTTTCACAGTAAATGGGGACCAGAATTTTTCGCGAAAGTTGAAAAACTGCGAAGTAGAATTTGCCCTAAGAAATAATCGTGTATACTGGTAAACGAATGTTTTGGATATGTAATTAAGACAAAAATTACAACAGTATACGTATTTACTTAAACATGCCAGCGCTAATTAATATAGCTAGTTACAGAATCTTATACATTAATCAGCATTGCTTTCTGAGTGAGGCGAAAAGTCTTGCGTTGGTGGCGGAGGAGTGGCTCTCACTTTACACTTTAGGCTCACTCGGAGACACTCTTCAGTTGGAGGCGCTGACGATAGAGCCAGGGACTCTACCTTGCAGAGAAACAGGGTGATGGGTAGTTGTGGTCTTTGTTTCTTCTTTTCCTTCAAATGTCCTCTGTACAAGGGCATAACCATGTCAACGCTAGTGCTGAACACTACAATTCGAACCATATTGTTGCCAATGTCTTGTGCAAATTGTTGCATCGCTCTTGACATATTGCACAATTGTTACAGATTCTCCTGGGTTAGGCCACACTATTAAGTTTCTTCTCTTCGTCTTCCTCTTTGTTTTCTTCCTCACTTGCAGACTTTGTCATTGCAAGGAGGTCTTCATAGGTGATTGGGTCCGAGTAGAAATTGCATCTGCTTTTGTCATGTCGACAAATCTTTCATTCCTTATGATGTGAGCACTGTACTTTCATTGTTCGATGTCGCACCGAAGACCAATCACGCACCTTTACGAGAGCCCGTGCTATGTACTCTGAGTCAACTCCTCTCTCCCACATGCAGGAATCTTACTCTCTCGAGCATCAACATAAAACAACGCTCATTTCCGAAATATGGCTGCCGACATTTTCATTTTTATTTTTCAATGAATATTTTGGAAAAACACGCGATGCACTGAAGCCGTAAAACATGAGGAATAAAGTGGCGTAGGAACACTGTACGCAAATTTTAAAATAATGTGAAAATGAAATCTTCTCTTTCTATATATAAACATATTCGTATATATGCATATACTTATACATAGGGAAAGCTTATATATATATATATATATATATATATATATATATATATATATATATATATATATATATATATATATATATATATATATATATATATATATATATATATATATATATATATATATATATATATATATACAAAATTTTATTGAGGGTGAGCTAAGAAAGGCTTCAAGGCTGCAAAAAGTGAGATGAGAAGAAATTTTATCAAATTTAACTTTAACTGCAAAACTTAAAATGAAAATGAAGTTTTTTTCGAAATTGTGATTTTAGAATCAGTAGTGAACTTGATACAAAATTCACTATGAATTGTAAAGCCTGAATAAAGTTCCATATGACGTTGTGTAATTTATGTGCTCCGGAATGCTTTTGCTTCAAGAAAGCAGTACACGTTTTTTTTCCTATTTTTAAAATTGTCACTTTAGCGTTACCGCTGGAAGTATATAAAACAATTTATGGTAATAGTTCCTTTTTTCTTCCTAATTCTCTTACTATAATTTTTTAAAACTAAATAATGATATTTATTTAATTGTAATAGTTCCTTTTTTATTCCTAATTCTCTTACTATAATTTTTTAAAATTAAATAACGATATTTAGGTTTTTTTGTAAAAGTATTGTTTTTGTTCTCTTCAGCAAATGTGTTTTCGCCTATCATGATACATCATTAGTAAGTGTGAACTAGCATACTTACCTGCAACTAGCTCTGAATCAAGATCTACCAGTAACGTGGAAGTTGTCAGGGGAAGTCTCCGTAATTTAGAACCAGAGACTAAGTAAAAGATCACCAATACATACATTCCTCTGGAGGACATGGCGACCACAATCTATTCAGTATGCCCAGCAGTCTTAAGTGAACGCAACATATCTTTGGTAAAGTCAAAATTCAAATTCGTTATCTTAGGATAGTGAGAACAACAGCCTAACCAACCTTTCAACAGTGTTCTCAAATATATCATTAGCAGGTTTGGTTCGTTAGTCATTCAACAGTCATTTTTTGGACTCGAGGGTTAATTAGACAAATACCAACGGTTTAACGTGGATTTCAAATCACTGTAAGCATCTAAGACCAAAGTGGAATTTGAACTTGCGAATTGTATAACCAAAAGCAAGAGTGCTCACCATTCAGCAAGCTAGTTACATACTCACTATTCAGCAAGTAAGATAAAGTATTACCCGTTACAACTCACCTCTGATAAAAAAAGACGCCTTTTTGTGTTTCGAAAATATGCCAATTCTAATAGAATTTCTGTTAATATCTACATAGTAACAATGTTTTTATATTAAACCCATAGTAATCTTTGAATTTTTTAATCAATTGTCATCCACAAACACGAGTGTGGATAATTTCAAACTGGAATAAACACTACTACGGTGATATTTTACGGTTTCTTTGAAAGAAGTGAAAATTGTTATAAAAGTAAAGTTGTAAATAAGATTGAATTGATACCTGAAGTCAATAATTTGAATGCAAAATTGACAGATCAATTACATGAAAAAATTTTAAATAATGTGGTTTAAAAGATAAAAAAATTATGAGGTGTTTTCTGAGGATATTAATTTAATGGAAAATTTTTGCAATCAATGGATTGATATGAAAATGAAAATTCATTTGATGTTTTCATCATATTACAACCGTAGTAACGCTAGATGTTAAAGGCCGTCCCACCCGAAGGTATTCGGCAGCGAACATGACTAGTCGTGGACAGCAATCCGCCAGGAGAGCACTTGGCCCATGACCGATCGAGTGCCGGTACTCCAGCTTTCGATCCAAGTCTGCAACCATATCGGCGCAGACCAAAAACATCCATAACACCCCGGTACGGTCTGAGCCTTGTCCGCAGACCGGCAACCGCCACCCTGCGGTCCACCCAGACTCGTCCCCGACGGAAGATTGGGCTACTTGCCTTTATTAAATTATAAATACAAAACAATACAAAGTACAACTAGTACAAAAATGCTAAAATCTAACAACTGATTTACAATATTACATACGTGTTTTAACTTAATTTAACTATTGCTTTATGTGGGCTTTGATAATGAATCCATAAATATCGTGTACATGATTTCCTTAATTCCAGATATTGCTTTAAAGATTTTCAGTAATTGTTTAATTTCCAGGTTTCTGTAATTGTTTGGAAAACTTGTTAATCTGATATCTGTGAACTTACTGCATTTATATATTATATGTTCTATGTCCTGTTTATTATCGTCATATTTGCATGTGTCCGGTTTATTGAAAAATCTGTTTTGGTATATTCCAAACGCGCCATGGCCTGTTTTAATTTGATTGAGTAGGAAATCTGCTGATATTCTTTTTTCTGTGACTTTAGGGTATATTGATGTAATCTTCTTGTTTTAATTGAGGAGTCCCATCTGTCTTGCCAGGCTTTCATTATATATTGTTTTGCTATTGTTTTTAATTGCTGTTTTGAGTAAGGAACTATGTGTAATATATTAGTTTCTTTGGTTGCCTGCTTCGCATACCAATCTGCTAGTTCATTTAATTCAATTCCTTTATGTGCTTTGATCCAATGAAAAGTGAATTTCGTATTATTGTAGTAAATCAGATTCAATATTTCATTAATTGTCTTGTTGCCTCTCTTATGGTATTTTATAGTATCTAATACAGATCTGGAGTCTGAGTGAATATGGCATATACTTATATGGTATTTAATTGTATATCTTATTGCTATTAATATGGCTAAAGCTTCAGCCTTACAACCGTAGTAAATGAAACTAAGCAAAATATTTGTTCTCCTAAGTTAGAATTAAGTGTTTTGATACTGATGTTAAAAAACTGGAAACAATTCTGATGGCAATTTAGAAACATTCATGATGATAGCATTAATGCATAGACAATAAATTTCAATCTTATCAAAATGTTTTTGGATTTTTAGCAACAGATGAAGGTTCATCGGCCAGAGTATTAGTTACAAGTTTTCCGCCATTTGACGACAATTATTAAAATGTTTTACAACATATGGAATCTCGTTTTGCTAAAGATGAACTCTAAATTTAAAATTATGTTCGTGAACTTTTAAATCTAATTTTAACACAAACGAAAATTGGGGAATTTACTTTACAGGTTCTATATGATAAACTGGAGATTCATTTACTAGCATTAAAGACTTTACGGATAACATCTGAAAAATAGGAAGCAATGCTATATCCTTTAGTAGAAACAGCTGTGCCAGAAGTGTTTCTCAAGGAACGGGAGTATAAAAGTAATCGTGTTGAAAATAAAGACGAGATGAATATGTTAAATAATTTATTAGAATTTCTCCGTTTGGAAGTCGAAAGTGACAAGCACATCAGGTTTCGTAAATGATCAAGAAATAAAAAATTTTAAAGTGAAATAAAATTTCCTTCTGCAGCATATTTTGTATTTAGTGAAAAGAAAAATAGCAAGCATTGTTTAATTTTGCAATAAGTCGTTTAGTATACCTCCGAATACTTTAATGCTGCTGATATGTCACTGGAGGCGAAATAAGAAAGTCTTAAGAAACGGGGGCGTGTTTCGCCTGTTTAAAATCAGGACACAATTTTAAGAACTGAAAAGGTTATTTAAAATATATTATATGCAAGAAAAAAACACCGTAGCATTATGCGTACAAATATAAATCAACCAAAGCAAGAAAAAACAGCCTGAATAAGATGGACAGGTTAGTTTGTTGCCAAAAAATTCCCCAACATTATTTTTAAATGTAATAGTGAAAATTACCAATGACGACAGGTCAGGCATTGTTCGTGGATTATTTGATACTGGTGCTCAGAGATCTTTCTATAAGAAGATATATTTCTGAGAAACTATAGGATCGACACCTGAAGATCAAGAGATGATGAGTCGTGAACATTTTGGTGACAATGAAACTAAACTAGAATCCCACGGTGTTTACAATATTACATTACAAATTTTGCGTTTAAATTTCAAGTACAATATTTCAGCCTCGGATGAAAGGAAGAAAACAGCTTATAAACACAGATAATCTTTTTATATGGACAACGGTGCAAACCTCACTGGTTTTAATAATGCAATAAAAAATTTAAATTGTGAGAATATCATGTCTTTTTACACTATCAAGAAGATCATATGGAATATTAACCCTCGAACAGCCACCTGGTGGGGAGAATCCAGGGAGTGGATGATTAGAATGTTTGAAAGAGATACTAAAAGGTTTGGGCAGAACATTGTTGTCTATGAAAAGTTGGAAACTATTCTATGTGACTGCGAAGCTACAATAAATTCAAGACGACTTACATTCATTGAAGGCGATTTGGAAGGTTCGAAGCCATTAACTGCAGCTTGTTTTTGTAAAGTATTCCTAGTAGTGAACAACTGATTTAAACGAAATGGAAAATAAAAGCCTGAACATAACATTGCGTTTTGTACAAAAATAAAAGAAGAATTAAGAATGAGATTTCTCGGAATGAGTATAAGCATTAATTCATAAAGGTTAAAAGCCGTGAAGACTCTTTAAAAGTAAGGGGGTGGTTCTCCCTGAAACTGATGGCAAGAGCATCATTTGGCCTTTTGGAATCGTCGCTGAAGTCCTTTCAGGAGTCGATCGACATTCAAGAGTCGCGAAAGTGATCGAGAAAGAAGTTGATCTCGATCAACTTCTCTCTCGAGAGAGAGCTGACGGAGGGAAGTTGAGACCATTCCAGAGATTTTATCAGCTTGGAATGAGGTGTTCAGTAAAATTACTTCATTGCTGAAGATGCGCAAAAGGATGAAATTTTAATGCCTCTAAGCCAGTAGCCAATGATTCAGATTCCAGTGAATATCATGATTTATCAAGAAGCCCCAGATTTTCTTACTAAAACTGGTCGACTTATACCAATAAACTTCATTTTTAACTTTTGTTGCAATTCATAATATCCTGAAAATTGCAAAGTGGGAGGTTGTGTTTAGTTACTACCAGCTACAACTCATTTCTGGATAAGAATAGACATATTTTTGTGTTTAGAAAATATGCAGTTTCTAATAGAATTTCTGCAAATATCTGCAATAAAAGTTTTTTTCCTGTTATGTCCGAAATTGTTTTAACATTTTAACACGGCTTGTCGGAAATGCATTGAAAAGTGGAATAAAAGAATCCAGACATCAGTTTTTAAGAATTTCGTAGATAAAGAGTGTTTTGCATCTTATTTTAATCGATCTATTCAAATAATTCTATTATGTAAAATATGGTTTCTTGCTGCTGTTAATTAAGTTATTTTGTAATATGCACTCTTTTATGTGCCGAACCGTAGAATTAACTGTTTCCATGTTTAACTGAAATTTCAATTAAAAAACTATCTTTCACACAATCCATTGTTTTCGATTATTTCGTTATGCCGTATGTAAAGTGTATTTAACGTAGATTTTGCTTTTATTTCCTTTGCATTTAGAACTTTATATATATATATATATATATATATATATATATATATATATATATATATAATGATATTAGATGCACACTGAAACTTTGTTATATCCAATAATTTGTCTTCTTTCAACAGCAAGTAAAGTTCTAGAAAAATTTGATAAAGAATAAGTTAAATAAGCAACATTTAAAGAATAGCCTAATTTAAAAAAAAAAAAAAAAAAAAACATATGTGTGTACGGCAATTTTCTTTTCCCAATTATGTAAAGTTCTGGAAATATAGTTCAGGAATCGTTTCTTTCATTGACGTAATTAACAACTTTAACGTGTTTTCTAAAAAAAGAGATTCTTTTTATCTATAAATGAAAGCTCAAAAAATGTAATTATGGGTAGACTCTCTCAAGGTCATAATTAACACAATAAGATGCTTTCACTGAAAAAAATATAAAATTAATTTTTTTCGTGATATTCAAGAAAAAAAATCATAGGTCAACTCTCTTAACTATGTAATTAACAATAATAACCATCAAAAAATTATTTCATTAATTTGAATGTTGCATAAATTATCATGAATAAAAGAAGGCTGCTTAATTAAAGGGTGTGTCATATGTTTAATGATAAAACATTTTTTTTGTATAAAAAACTGCATCTTTAATGAAATTAAAAAAATACCTTAAATATTTATTTCTATAGTTAGGTATAATCATGCTTGTTTGAATTTTTACATTGAAATTCTGTGCAATATGCGGCAATTTAATATTTCTTATATAACCGCATTGTTACTAAATGTTACAGTGTGTAGATACATTAATTAGCATCACTACATTTCATGATGCTTTAACCGTGTATATTTTATAAATGTGAAATGAAGCTTTATTCTTTTCATTTAAGTTCACAAAAGCTTGCCTTTTTTAGATTAGATATTTTACTTTCTAATTTCTCAGTAACATTTTAAATTAAAACTTATAGAAAATAGATATCTTACTTCATAACTAATAATTAATTTATAATTTAAAGTAAGAATTCTTAAATTTAATGAAGATAAAATAATTTATGATTTAAGTACATATAAATGGTGGTGCATAAATAATTCAATCATAGGCATGAATTCATATTTTCGATATTTTAAGTATAATTGTGACATTTATTACCATTTTCTTTTGGTGGCTGCAAATTATCGTATTCTTCAGGGTTGTCCGGTAAAATGCTGTTGAAATCTAAGCTCTTTAATCTGAAATAAACAGAAATAAACTTATTTTATTTAAAAACGAAGCACACGAATGAATTAAATGTTTGTTCTTAATTTATTAAAAAAGGCAAAACACTGCAATTATTTCCATTATATTAAAGAAAATTATATTTATTCCCATTCATTTTATATACTTTAACTTTATTATAGATTTAGTAGTTTTTGATCATAATAACAACTATTGTAAGTATTTATGTACATTTATGAGAATTGTATTAATTTTTATTAAGAATTTGGGTAATTTCTTATGCCATAAATGTCCTTATGCAAAAATTGATTAGATTGTTTATGTAATTGCTTAATATTGTTCCATAACACTATTTGAATGAACTAGTAAGTATTGTCCTTCAAATACAAAACAGAACAATTCTCAGGAAATAATATAAACCAAAGTTAATATACATTACACATATTTAAAATTGATGTTTATTTTAAAATCTGTTACTTTTAAATCAACATATAATCATGAACCATTAACAAATATCAAATCTATTAAAATTTCTAGATTTTGTCTTGCCTTATAGATACACATATTATGCTGTTAAAATTTATTTTTATTAAAGTAAGCTTTGAAAATTCTCTGTATTTTTAATCATTCGCTATAGTGACAAGAAGCGTGAGGACATAGGTATAGTGCTTATAACTTTTAATTTGGTTTTAAAATTCATCCTCTATAATGTCAAATGATAAAACTGTTTTTCCAGATATTTGTTTCAGAAAAAAGAAATTAAATATAAAAGATACAAGTACATTTATTTTGAACGGGATATACATTTCATATATTATTAGCAAAGCTTAAAATAACTACAAGAAAGAAATGACTTTATTTATCAAGAAAGAATCGAGAAAAGAGGTTATATATGATATGAAAATACATCATGTGCCAGTGATTTTAATTTCATAACGTTTTGAAGTAATTTTCCATTGTGATTCAAGAAATTCCATTGAAGGAAAAGTATTCTTAAGCCTATTAATTTTGGTATGCATTAGAGTTCCCAACTGTCAATATTTTGTTTGTTGAAAAAAATAGAGTGTTACTAAGTAATTGCTCCATATGCATGTTCAAAGTGCTCTGAAATTAATATTAACTGAAAAAATGCGAATGAAAATAAATTAAGAATAATTGAAAGCAAAACATACCACATTTTTTAGAGAACTATACATTACACTTAAAATATTATTAATAACTGCAAATTAATAAGTAAAACTAAAAATAATAAATTATATCTTTGTATAATTTTCTGATATAGTTTAAATAATGTAGACACGAGTTAAATTTTCGAAAGTGTGATTTTCAGCTTCATATTGAATTACGGTTTTGTAGATAACACATAGTAAAGAAGTACATGCGTGCAAACGTCAAAATGGATCTTATAAAATATAAAATTAGTATAATTAATAAGTTTTCACAACAAATTTTAGCCTTCAAATACAGTTTAAAAAAATAAAATTCGGTGTTGAATTTTGCACGTAAGGTGAAAGCAAATTTGCTTCATACTTATATGTTCAGCTAAATTGCAAAGTATTTTATCAAATTTTTTTCACAAAATATCAAACAGATGAAGAATGTAATATAAATGAATCAAAATTACGTTTTACACGCAAATAGAATGCTTGTACTCGTTAATAAAATATATTCTCTGTTTAAAAATTATGATACATTTTCTTAAAAATTATTTTCATTCCTATAATCAAATAAGAATAAAGTAGCAGTACCAAATGAAAAAAAAGAATTCGTGTGAATGGTGTGGATAGGATGAGGTTGGAAAAGAAAGACTTCAGGTCTTTAGAACTCACAGAGACTTTATAAGTAATTTGTGAGGTAATCATAGTGAATGTAAAGTTTAAAACAATATAAAATATTCTTAAAGATCAGTTGTATATATAAATTAAAAATATGTAATTCATTAGATATACATTGCTGCCTGCACCTTTGCACACCTGTATTACGTATAGTATACGTAATAGTTCCTCATGGGTAATATAATATCTTCGTTTCTCCTACTTTTTATGGTACAATTAACTTCTCTTCATCTTTAATTTTTAAGGCATCAAAGCTTTTCAATTGTCTATATTCCAAAGGTGTGTGCTGCACTTAGTTTTAGCAAAAAACAATTCTGAAAATATTTGAGGGTACTCTTCTTGAGAAAAATGTGAAAATAATTATCTTCTCTTTCACACGAAATTAATGCATTTAACTTTTCCAGAAAAAGATCACAATTCACTACAGTATCCATTAATAGAAATTAGAATATCGGAAAGTTTTTTTAAATAAAAATGTTGCTCACATTATCAAACCTTGCATAAGACTGACAAAGCTGACAGACTCCCTACAGCCCAAAAGCCACTCGGCATCTCTGCCATAATTCGATGAGCAGCCCAATAAAAAGATGAACAAGTGTAAAAAAGAGTAAAGCACTTTAGTAGCCTCAAAAGAGTTGTCAGTCATAAACTTTAAAACTTCAAGGCAGTTCTTAAGGCGAGAGGCATCCATATCACTATGATTGCACAATGGACAAAGAGCAGAGTTCATTACACTTATTCCAGGCAGGTGCCTTTGTAGATAGTCATTTCCAGTTGTCACCCGGAAACAAGTGACACCAACCGCTCGTGGTAAGGAGCCAGGAATTTTATTATTCCCATCAAGTAGAGTTTTCCACTGCCTGTCCATAGCCGTATCAGCATAAAGGGAAACGCTGTCATCCTTTATTTTACTAAGGATTACACTTTTGATGTTACGCAAAGGCAAAGGGGTATTTGCCTGGAATCATAAGGGAACCAGTTTTCGCAAATTTGTCTGTCATTTCCAAAAGCATCGCAGTGGCTCAGGACCCACTGAAGTATATCTGTGATCGTCGACATACAGCGGCGAGGGTACAAGCGTACGAAAGTGTAATGAAATATTCGATCTTTCACCAACGTATTTGATGTGTGTTGACATTCACCGGTGAATGTCGACAGCACACACACACACACACACACACACACACACACACACACACACACACACACACACACACACACACACACACACACACACACACACACACACACACACACACAATACTTTTAATACATATTATTTTGCTACAAAATAATCAGCATACTTAGAATTTATTTTTTATTCAGAGACAGGTAAAATATATCTCAATAATTCAAAATGTTTTTACAAAAGTATCCCAAATATTAAAATTAATTATTTATCCGATATTTCTTTAAAAACAGAAAGATACACTTTCATTTTCTTTTATACGTTGTGATTTTAAGTTTTATTAAAAATACCTTTTCTTATAAAATAGTATTTAGTGGCCACTATTCCAAACTAAGTATAACAGAATCCGATAAATATTTACTGTCAAAGATAAAATCTTTCCCTGGGGATAAAGTCTGCCAATTAATGCAGGTGACAACCCCCTCATTTGTTGGAAACGTCAGGATTTGCTGAGTCGGTAACTAATTTAAGGGTTGGCAATAGGAAGCGTCATCGTGGCGTCCGAAACTTGCATTGTTTCCAACACTTGCCGAAAATCGATTCAACGTGAAACTGTTAATTTTAATCTTTCATCGCTTCTGGTGGAATTTCTATAAGTTTTGACATTGTGTGTCAAAACCTAAAACAGTTGGTAATGGGAGGCTTGGAAGATAACTCCGAATGAAGAAAGTGAGTTTGAACGAAATATTAAAGCTTTCTGAATTAAGATAAAAATAATTATTTCACGTCATTTAAGATTTTATTAACGTCGATAAGCTAAGTTAATAAGAATATTTTTTAAAGTTTTGTAAAAAGAAGCAATGGGAGAAAATTTTGATTCTAAATGACGCGCGTAAAGTTGCTCCTAATCATTAAACGATTGCAATACTTTTTGGGGTCTCATTCTTTTTTATGCAATTAAAAAATACCATTCATAAATGCTTTTGTAGAAATAAATATTTCATTAAATTCCACTCATTTAATAAAAATCTCATTTCTGACAACAACCGAATATTTTCCCAATATCAACTGTTAAAATTTTCTCTTAAATGAAATATTGAAACAGATATATATTTAAAAACACTTTACACAAAATAACTTAAAAACATATATTAAATAAAATTACCTTCGAAAAATTTAATTGTTCTTTTTTAACAGAAATATACACTTAAAATAAGTAACTAATAAATTTATAATTGCGTACGATATTTAAATTATGTTATAAACTTCAACATAAAATTCAAAGAATCAATCTTTAAAGATTATAGTATTTTTCGAAAAATCAACAAAATTATGAAACAAAACCTAAGAAAATTTAACAGCAAGAATTATTAATAATTTTTGATGTGTGACATAATTTGAATATATTTTTTTCATATTCCAAGAATTATAGAAAATAATGTTTTTCATATTGATAAATAATTTTATTGATTGCAGCAGAAGATAACGAAACATATAATAAAACAATTAGAAAAATATATATTTTATTGTAATATAAATTAACAGAAAAAAATTGGCCATACTATGATAGATATAACGATATCAGAGGTAATATAATTTTATGAATGACAGCAAATAATTATAAAAATTGGAAGTTTACTGTTTAATCCATAGAATGATTGTTTATACCCTCTTTTTAATTTTTTTCACGTTTGGAAGCTCTAACTTGCATAAATCAAAAGAGAAAAGATTTTTATAAAAACAATAACTTTTTTGATAATGTTAGATTTTCAAGATTTATTTTATTTTATTAAATTATCGTATGATAATTGCATTAAAAATTATCTTCCAGTTTTTATATTTTTATGTAAAAATATGAATAATAATTAAGAACATTTTCATTCACAACTAAGAAACTAATTTATCCGATTGTCTATCTATGGATTTTAAAATGATTATTTTTTGTATTTAATAAGCTTCACTAAATTTAATGAACAATTTATTTATGGTGATTTTTAAGCCAATTAAGCTATTAAATTTATTGCATTAGTGATCACTTTGGTCAACCTCTGGTGCAAGTAATCATAGATATAATTTTAAATAATCTATATTAAATAAAATAAATTTTATAAATATTTACTATTAAATGAGTAAAAATCATTGAATATTTTTAATCTTGGATTTTGTTTCTTCGAAATACACTTTACTATTTGAAAAGGATTAGCAGTGAAAATAAGCATTAAAAATAATAGTACACCGTTTTCGTGTGTTACTTGGTAACTCTTTAATGACATTCAAATACTTTACTTAGTACCAGTATTGTTTTTAAGAACTGCGGTTTCAAAACAGATATTCTTGTTCTTGTGTCAGAACAAAAACACATAGAAAAAAATTAATTACTTAAATTTGTTTACAAAACGCACTGTGAAAACCAGTTTGAAGAACAAATTTTGATTAAAAAATTAAGCTTCAGAATTAAAATAGATGTAATGAGGTTGAAATAAAGTAAATTTAAAAATTATTTGATATACTTTTTGAATTTAATTATCTTGAATTTGCCATCGATTCCAAAAATTCGTATAAAGTACATGTCATGGTTACACTATGGCATAAAGAATACATGAAATCCAAATGTTTAGCTTTAAGAAAACTAACAATTACAGTTATTAATTGATAAAAAAAGAAAAGGATGATAAAATATCAATTCATTTCATAATTATTATAAAATCAATACATTAATTTTAAATCAATTAACTTAAAAATGATCAGATTTGAAATACCCTTTACTATAAAATTAAAAACAAAATTCCTTAAATAATTGATACTTTAAGTTTTTATTTTATAGAAATAAAGGCTTTCAAGGAAGTGAAATAAATTTTTATTCACAAACATAACTGTAGCCGGTGAATGTGAAGATTTGAAAAATAGATCATTTTTACTTACGATGTAGCCTTGGAAAAGAAAACCAGTGTCCATGTCAGAAAAATTCGTGGAGCTTTTATTCGCATTTTCTTCTGTTTTAAAAAATCATCCAGCTATCTGCAAAATAAAAGGTATGATATGAACACATTAAGATTGATATTATATAATAAGATTACTACACAACAAAATTATAATTTAAGAATAATTATACTATAACTGGAATTAAATAATGATTTAAAAAAGTAAATACTATTTCACAAGAAAAAGTCAGAATGAAAGTACTGATAAATGTTGATTAGAAAAAATAGTATGCCTCAGAAGAAACTTTTATGATTCTCTACCAAAAATTTCAAAATTAGTTAAAATTGTTACCGAAAGATGTCACTATATTAACTGTAATAACTATGAAATGTGTGTGTAGACTAATTTTTGGCAGCAGTGCCATTCGATAATGAGATCAAAATGAACTTTATGCTTAGTGGAATACTGTACATAAACGTTGATTTAAATTTGCATATCACTTATATTTGGTATTTCACACTTATTTTCAAAAACTGCATAAAATGTTTCACAACTGTTGCTTTTATAAACATAT
The DNA here is from genome assembly GCA_037975125.1 of Latrodectus hesperus. Taxonomy (NCBI): domain Eukaryota; kingdom Metazoa; phylum Arthropoda; class Arachnida; order Araneae; family Theridiidae; genus Latrodectus; species Latrodectus hesperus. The sequence continues at coordinate 3,513,669 of JAJQOW010000018.1, read as the reverse complement.
TACTTTTTTCTTTCAAGCATCACCGATTCAAAAAATTACCATTTGTATCATGTATTTTTCCCTTCTTTCTTTCTTTTCCAGAATTTCTATTACTATAAGTTTCTCCAAAATTCTTTGAATCTTAAACAATTGATATCATCACGCTTATCATATGATACTATTTATTTCTTAATTGTGCATTAATGATGAGCGAATATACTAGTTCATTTAAGTGTTCAAATTTTTGCGTAATGTAAAATGAAGTTTACGTTTACAAATCATGGATTTATAGGAAGTTAGAATGTCTTTCACAGCTACATTTCTCAACGGCATGTCAAAAAGCGTATTATATTCTTTGTTGCGCAAATAACTTCATGTTTTATTTATAATCAAGAATAATCATTGTCAAAGTATTTCCATCAGAATGCAAATTCAACCACTAATTTCACAGTAATTATATTCATTATGTATCTTTTTCAGCCTATAGCTATTTAAAAATCAAATTTAGTTTGAAACTTTTTATCAAACATTGTGACTTTAATAGCACAAAACATTTTTCTCTTTAAATGAGATTTCTTTTCCTATTTAAGTTTTACCCAGAAGTGTAGTACCTTTGTAGTTACTTCCCAATAGATCCTATACTTACGTATCAGGAAGTCAAACTTGTAAAACATAATGAACAATACTAATCTGGAATATTGATATATTACCTATTCATGGGATCTGACAGCATGATGAGATTGTAGTAAAGTAAAGAATAAGTTTCGTCGAAAACTGAGAATTTTAAGTCGAAGTTAAGAAAAGAGGGATGAAAGAGCTGTTATGAGCCTTGATCCCGTCAACAATTTTGAGAGAGATAAAACGCAACTTGGAGTAAAATTGATTTTCTCTCCGATTTTGTCAGGAATAAAAGTCTTCTTCTGTTAATTTTATTTAAATAAAAGGCTCTAGCAGTTAAGCATAGATGGTATATGTTTTCCATATTAAAACATTTTAGAAATAAATAAAAGATAGTATATATTTTATATTATAATTATAAAATGTTTTCTTAAAATATGAATCATAATAGCATGTATAGTAGAAAATAGGTAATTCTGTGTGTGTTGTCTATTTTTATAGTAAAAAATACTAATTCTTTTAAAACAATCGAAATAAATCAGGAAATATTTATATAATATTAAAGCAATGTACAAAATTTCATTCAACGATTCCTAAAATCTAACAATTTTTATCTAACTTGTTAAAGAAAGAAGAAATCAAACAGATAAAAAATAAATAAACCGTCAATATTATTGCTTAAGATGTTCAAATTTACTTGACATTTTCTGAAAACCGTTAATTTTTTAACTTTTTGGTGATACCTTTTAAATGATGAGTAATTTTTGCTCAGTCTAGAGTACAATAATGCAAATTATACAATGATTTGCTGAAATTAATAATTTATTTTTCTTTCTTTATAAAAAGTACATATTGTGAAACAATGATTAATTGTTATTAAAGTGTAAAATGGACATTTTAGTCACATAGGAAGTAATTCTTTAATTGTGTAAGCAGTAGCACTCATTAAGATAAAATATTTTTATGGCCATGGGCAAATTTATTGCAAAGAAAATATTATGTCCTTAATACTAAATAGTCGTGAACATCGAATATTTATTTCAATAGTATTATTAAACTAAAGACTAAGTGATATTAAAATTTAGGAATCTATTTGTGTTATAATAAAGAAATAACTTTATTTTTAGATTGACTGATCTAATATTTTCATAAAAGATATGATTATTCATTGTTATGAGAGATACTGAAAATTTAATTTGATTAGAATTATGAAGCTAAGTGTTTGGAGACACTAAATAATCCTGATGTATTCAAAATACATCAACTTATATGAAAATAAAAAATTATAAATGGTACTTTTCCAGTATATTTTCTTACGAGAATTACCCTAATGGAAAAGAAACAAATCGTAAATTACTGTAGTAAATATTCCATTTGCTAAAGTTTACATTTTTAGAAACTACTAAAAATTAATAAAAACATTCTATTTACATTTTATAAAAAAATTATAATTTATTGACAAGACTTAATTAAAGTCCAATGTTTATTTCTGGCGAAAACTGCTTGACAATCGCATCTATGTATAATGTAATAGTACACCTTTTTTCAATGAAACTAAGTTAAATTTTACAGTATTTAGCTGTTTTTTACTCTATAACGTGTGATCGTAATGCTCCTTTTAACCAACAAAATTATTATTACGTCACCTTTTGCACCTACTTGCTTTAGCTTTGTTTATCTATTTTCACTCAATTTTTGAGCAAAAAAAAAAATTCATTTGGAATACATTTAATTTACAATAAAATTTTGAGCCATTAAAATCATATCTATATTGTATTATTTTTTCTTCTCCTAAGAAACATGCTATTTCTTTTAGATCATAAATGGTGGTATATTGGAAAAGTACAAATAAATTTCTAATTTGTCGATTTTATAAGAATTTTTTTTAGATAGCGGTATTTACAAGTTGTAAGTTTACATTAGTATAATTTAATCTAAATAAGCAAATTTTGAAGTATGTATTTAGCTGTTCCTATAAGTGATTAATTTTGTGCTGTGATAATAATTTCTTCCAATATTAATAAGATTTAAGAAACAATTCTATAGACCCATAAGCACTGAGCAATTTCAAAATGCATTCTTAAATTTTACAACGAGCACTTCTCTCTCTCTCTCTCTCTCTCCGTATTATGTTTATCTCTTTATTTGATACAAGCCGTCAATTTAGTTTAGTTAACATTGTGTAAACTATTAAGTAGACAAGTGGATTTTGCAAATGAGAAGTCTCAAAATCAATAAATATTTCAGAAAACATAATTTAGCTTATGGTAGGGTGATTAAATCAATGTGATTTAATTAGTTTCCTTCATTTGCTGCAAACTATAGAAAATGAGCATGCCATTACGTTGGTTTTTAATAAATCTCTCAATTTAATTCTAAATTATTAAATAAAAAATCTCAAATTAATTTTACAAAAAAAATTGAAGAATTTGCATTTTTGTGTGTTAAGTACATTGTTATTCCAATTGTATTCCTTTTCCTTTTCAATAGCTTAATATGAAGATTTCTATAAATTCAATTTTAGTACTTTTGCAAACCATTTAAGGATTAATTTTTGAAAACTAAGGAATATCTCGCATATTTAAATTCCTTTATTAATATTTAGGATTAATGAATTATATATTTACCTTTAGGTCTTCAAAAGTGCCTAATACTGCAACTTTATTGAAAAGTGATTCGCCATATGCAGCTGCTTTTAGCTGCATAATATTTACATAAGACGATGGGATACCAAATTTGCATGATTTTGCTCAATAAAACTTTGTTTAATGTATGCAGATTTCTAGAACTCGACTTTTAAATTAGTCGCTTAATTTTAGGAAATGAGTGCCTTTAAAACCTTAAGTCAGATAACTTATTAATAAATGCAGTCTTTTCATTGTTCTTCAGAATACCGTGTATAATAAATTAAAAATTCATAAGTTTTCTTTTTCAAAATGACTTAAAATATTCTGAAAACAAATATAAAAATATTGAAGTTATTTCTTAATGATTTTAGATCATTAATAAGGAAATATTCGAGATTTCTGGAGTTTGAGAAGTGAAATATAATAAATATCACTTTAATTTACAGTGCATGTCTTTAAAGATATAAAACTATTAGAACTGTGAAGTATTATGGTAACTTATATTGCCTTATTTTATTTCTAAAGTTCAGCATATTGATATTTTAAGAATAAAAGGATTGAAATATTCAATAAAATGTAAGTAATACAAATTAATACAATGTTCATGTCAAACATAGGAAACTAAATAATTTTATAGCAGTAAATTTTTATAATTCATATTTTTCTTATCTTTGATATTGTCATATTAATTTTTATTACGTTACTAATGTAATAATATAAAATGCTCCTTTGTCTTTGATGTTATTAAAAATTTATAACGGAAACAGCTTTTCAAAGCTTTTTTCTTAGTTTTTCCGAGATTTCCATGTGAAAGAAACAGTGCATCTGAATGAAACAAAAATATAGCACTATTGTAATGTAAAGCTTCTCTAGCATAGAGATAAGCACAATGCACTTTAATTAGACACAGAACTTCCATATTTAAGAACAATCACTTAACACTAGCTATTTAACACATATAACAAATAGTGATTACTTAACATTAATTAACATCAATCATATGACGTCATTTTTATGGTGCGTTCATAATACCTTCACAATAAACAAACCATCTATATAAATGAAGCAGCGCAAAGTAAAAATACCAATTTTTTGATTAATTGAGCTGATATAGTTTTAAATAGATTTTAAGTTTATTAAATACCATTTTTTTTATATATTTCATTGATATCAATAAGAAATCTCTATTTTAATTATATATTTATAACAAACCACGGTTATTTATCATAATTTTCTATTTTGTCCAAGATAACATAATCCTGTTTAATAAATTGTTGTTGTTGCCAGCTTGACTGGCATTATGGGGTGCGCTGCTCTACTTTTTCAACTGAGACATATTTTGGTGTGGATTTCGACTTCCTCAGTACACACATGCTATAGGTACCCGTTTATAGGGTAGGCAACCATTCACAACCCATTCATACAAGGAAAGGACAAAGACATAATAGATAGAGAGAGAAAGTACACCCATGTGCCCAAACCGGGATTCGAACCCAGGACCTCCTTATCCGCAGTGAGGCACTCTGAAGACTAGACAAGTTGGGCGGCATTTAATGGATTAAACTGGATTATGTCTTCATGGACAAAATAATGTACTTCATATGCCACTTGCGAAAGGTAAATATATATATTTTTTACCAAAACAGCATAATTTTAGAAAAGTATTCCATAAAAAAATAGATAAATATGTGCACTATAGAAAGGCCTATAAAATTGATAAATTATACTTCATTAGTTACTAATGAACTTAAATTATAAGTAATTAAATCTAAAGAAAAAATGTGATTGTGATAAAATAATAAAGATATACTTAAAGACTGATTAAAAACTAGTTTCGAAATATTACAATAGGACTAAAATTGTAAATATGTTTCTACAAGTAACAAATTCCAATAAATGGAAAATATGATAGTATGTAATCAAACATAAAAGCCAAATCAACGAGATCTATTGAATATTTATTTTAAATATACTTGAAATTTGTTCAAGAAACGTAAATTAACATTTTCAATTAATGTTGAGAATATACGCCTATTAAGCTTGTCAGAAGAATTACATAATATTTCAAACTAATATAAGACATGTAACACCACATTTAATTAAAAATTAAATGAAACTGTGCATTAAATGTACAAAATTAATAGAGTTCCTGGAATCATTATTATCCCCAAGGAAACATAATTAATCAAATGTTCCTATTGTTCCTTTTACAGCTTACATTATTAAAGTGGCTCATCCCAGGCAAGAAAAGTTCTTAGAATGATTAAATAATCTTCACATCTTTTCGAAATGTACCATCAAAAACAATTTATAATTTCATGCCCCCACTTAAGCGTAACAAAGCCTCCATAAATCTTGACAAGTGTTTCTACTTCGCCTTTAGCTGTCATCAGTTTCTTTAGTAATATTAATTGTTAAACGTCTCACCCCAAAGCATAAGAATTTAAGTTTCATAAAAAGTATCCCAAAGTAAAATTAAAAAAAAAAAAAACCTGAAAGAGAAAAAAATTTTGTTCCTGAAATCGCTGTCGCTCTTAACGAGTAATCTAGCTCTTACGTATAAATTTTAAATATATATAAAAATTAAGATTATATTATGTGACATATAAATCAAGTGAATATTTAGTCAGATAACAAAATTTTGCACTTTGCATTTGAGAATTATTTTTACTTTTCAAGAACCAAATTACAGACATTCATTTCCATAAATTTTTACTATCAATGACTGAATTTATAGATTTCTGTGAAGTGGGGCTCTGGCCAAAATCAGTAGCCAGAGAAACCGCCATTATTGGAGATCACCGCGGAAACACGCCTCAGCATTGATTCAAAAAGATTTTGTATGCGTTCTTTGGGTGCAGCAGACCAAACAGGGCCTGTGTGGCCGTGAATAACACAGCTGTTCAGCACCCTCTCTCCACGGCGTCTCCAGACTCGAATGCGACCATCGTGATGTGGCAAACAGAAGTGTGACTCTTCTGTAAAGACAATTTCATTCCATTCAGAAGTCCACAATCCTTCTTTCATCGCATCATTGTTGGCGGAAACGTCTGTGGTTCTGCGTCAAGGGATACTTCACCCAAGAAGACAGGCCTATAAGCTATTCTGCTGCACGTATTAAAAAATCAATTAGGACAGCCTGGGTGGCAGCTGCTGTTGGCAAAAGATGGGAGAGGGTTGTCAGATGCAATACCATCCCCAACAGCCTGCCGCGTGGAGTGGCGGTTGCCACCTTCACGATGGCGACGGGTCACGACTACCTTCAGAAGCATCTCCACGGGATCGACTTAGCCGATACTCCCCTCTGCCCCCTGTGTTCTACAGGCGAGGGTACAGCCGAACACCTGGCTTACTCTAATGTTCTGGAACAGGCCGACGACGACTTGCATGGTTGGGCTGGACTCTACTGGAAAGCACGGCGCCAAATGGCCCATCGGCCACGGTCGGGCGTTGGATGAAGAAGAAGAAGCGTCAAGGGAAGACGAAGCAATGGATGCTTTGCAGACAGACCACTCTGCTGTAAACGGCGTCGAATGGTACTGGATGACGCGTTACGGACTGAATGCGCTGTGCGATGGTTCGTGATGTAGCTGAGCGATCCGTCACTGCCATGCACAAAATTTGCCTATCATCACGTGAAATGGTGCACTGAGATGGATTCGATCGAGCACGCGTCGCACACTCCTGCATCCAAAAATTAATCATCCGCATTACAGTTGTTTGGTTTCATCCAACACAACTATCGATTTCCCTGAAAGATTAATCATAGTCTTGGTAGGCCACTCTCCTTCCTCTGTCGAACTCGGATACTTGATCAAAAAATGATTGCTGTTTTCTACAGGGCATAATTGATCGTTTTTTTTTGGAAAAAAAACCCGCAAGAAAAACACAGTTTCTGAACTTGAAATCGTTTTAACTTTAAATAGTGCTTTGAAGTGGCTCCACAGGCGCGCATGATGCGAGGCTTTGCTGAAATTCTAATCCTTTGCATACCTCCCCTCCACTAATGCATGCTGTTAATTTCATGTTATTTGCATGCTTCCTTCAGGGTGTTGCATCTACAGAAAACCCTGAAAGGAAACGCACGTAATGAATACCTTACAAATGCTTTAGGCTGTTGAAATATATTGTGTGGGGTGTCAAAATGTAACACTACCTTCACTACGGCTTAATGGTAGGACTTCGTTTTTCGAAATGGAATGTGCCGAGTTCAGCCTTAGCCATTTGTGGACAACGGATGATATACACTGCATTTCTGTTTTCTACGTGAATATCTCTTAACGTGTGGTTGGGGTGTTCCGAGAACTCTTCATATCCATACGTGAATACAGTTTACCCATAAAAGGTATTTATGATTGAAAAAAATTGACGGTTGCTTAAATGATTTACACTGGTTTTCGGAATATAAACTATTTGCTCTCTTTTATAAATTACGAGCATGTGAAACTGGATATGTTTCTTAGAACTTTTAAACAAAAAATAATGAATTAGTCATTCAACTAATTCATTATCTTTAAAATATGATACATCAAAAATATTGCTGCTCTATATGTACTTATAAGAAGGACATTATTCACTTCAATTCGACTACTATTTAATAACCGTTAGCCATATATCTGTCAAAAAATATTTTATTATAATGTAATAAAGAAGTTTATAAAATGAGAGAATAATGTTTATAAAAGATTATGTTGATACTTAAAAACAACTTAAATTATGTTATATACTTTAGCAAACAATAGTTTAATATAAAATACTCTTTAATCATATGACCTTTAATCAATACTTTTTGTACTTACAGAAAATTACGATAGAGAAAGCACAAAGTACTGAAATATGCTTGATAAGTAAATTATTTTCAATTATAATCATAAGAGTAATTTCATTTATTCTTTAATATTTTTGCATCGCGTAAATTTTAACTAACATAATTATTAAATATATATGCATTTTAATATAAATTTTTGCATTTTATAATTTGGTTAATTAAAGATATATATTATATATCTAATTCTCCATAATAGAATTTAAAAATAATAAATAAATTTTCACTATTCTCAGATATTTTTATAGATGCTTCGATAATAATTTCTGAATTGTTAATACTTAAAATACTATTTAATTTGAGCATTATTAAACATTAAACACATCATTACAAATTGACTTTATGTCAATAATGTGTATTTATCATTAATGTCAAACATTTGAATCAAAGCATAATTCCAATTCTTTTAATAATTACATGAATAATAATTACGCGAAATGTATTTTTGTAATTTTACTCTGCAACAAATTATAAAATAATAATTATAATTGATCAATTTATATTGTTTATACAAATCTGTAATATATTTTATTTTAATCCAAACTTCAATTATCTTATAAAGTATTAATTTTTAATGAAACAAAATATATTAAGTTTAAATAATTAACTCGAAATTGGGGTAAGATTGATTATTGCTTCACTTAGTTGTAGGACAAGTATACATTAATATTATTTTATAACTAATAAGCTCAAATGCAGACACGTAAAATAATTTAATTTACTTCCTCGAACCGTACATTAAATTCAGAACCTACTCTTATTCCCCGAATTTAATGAGCAGTGCCTTCAAAAGGAAAGATAACACAAGATAAGTTGTCTGTTAATAACGATCGAAAAGTCATTGTTCTGGGACAAAGGGGAATATCTTATTTTACAAAATTCCTTGAAAAGAAATATCCATTGGTAACGCTTGAGTATTTTCCTTTGTCAGGAACATCTTTAAGAGTTCGATAAATAGTAAGATTATAACCTCATTATCACCAAAATGAGGAATTACATGGTACGTTTTCATTCCTAAACGCTCTGACAAGTTTTCAAATGAGTGTCTGAGTTTAATTTCTCAATGATTTATTCGGTTTAATTTATTAAGGGTAACTCTTTCTCTCTCTCATTGAAGTATTTTCACAAAATTCTTTAGTGTTGAGATCTGTTACTGATCTTTAAATAGTATGTACTTAAACTAAAACTATATCATATATCTTAAGAATACATGACACATTAAACTAATTAGCTTCAATTATCTTTAATAATTGAATAATGGTCATCAGTTAGTAACATCTAATTAATCTAATTCCGTTTCATGTAATCTAATTTCAAAAAGGATATAAATTTGTACTTAGAAGAAAATAGTTTATTTTGAAGAATAGCAGAATTTTGAAGAAAATAGAAATTATTATGTATGTACTTAGAGCAGATATAGGAAGACAGCTTTTTACATTAAAGGAATTCTTTATGTTTTTAATTTGTCTAATTTGCCATATTTTACTTTCATTTGGTTACGTTTTATTTTAAGCTGAGGAAAAATATTTTCATAGGCCTTATTTAAGGTTAAAGTGAGATATGGGAATGTAACTTAGCAGCATTACTTATAATAAAATATACCAGAATAAGGTAGTATAATAAATGTATCATAACAAAAAAATTTTCTATTAGCATTTGAATTTATTTTTATTGATATTAGTGTTTAAATTATTGATGTTGCTTTCTTTATTTCATGAATATGTTATAGAATTACTTAAACCATTGATATCATTTTTATTATTTTATATATTTAATATATTTAAATTCCAAAATCAAAGACACGGTTCTTAATAGCAAATATGTACAATAGCGTATTTAATAATATTCCTGCAACGCAAACTATTTGTTTCAAATTCTGGAACTTAGGTATGTTTACAGATCAAAAATTATTTTGCAGTAATCAGCATCGGAAAATCATTTAGATACTTTAGACTTAATTAAGTGATTAAATGATTTGATTGATTAAGAAATTATTGCATCAATTGTTGCATACAATGATGTCGTTCTTATTAGCAGCTCCCAATAAGTAAATGATTCTTTGAGACAAATCTGAAACATAGTAACATATAAATTTAATAATTCTAAATTCACAAATAATTTTAAATTTACGAATGATTGGTAATGGAATGATTAAATAGAGCTTCAAAAGTTACGTGAATATTTTCAGGACGCAGATCTATCGTCATTTTCAATCATGAAAATGACAGATCAAGATTCATTTTGAAATTAACAATCACGTTAATCTATCCTACTATTTGTTAACAATTAGTTAATAAGGTTTTAATATTGATATTTTTAATGTTGATAAATGTAGTAATAGAGATGAAGCTCAAGCAATGATAATAGCAACTCATTATAAAATTTTTTAGGTTATGTGATGGTTAGATATTTATTGCAAACCGTATAACATAATAAGCAAAAAAATCAATATTTTGCATTTATAACTGAATCGAATCATTAATATACCAAAACAACAGTTAGATTTTTGTAAGTGGCTATGCTGCAAATTTTGTGAAAAGGAAAATAAGTTTTATGAAAATATATTATTAGTGATATTATTCGTGAATGATTTATTGAAAACCATGAGAATTATGAAAGCAAGAGATCTCTTATTTGACTTAATTTTTTGTGTAAGGAGCGTTTTAAAATGTTTTAAAGCATTTAATTAAAAATGGTGTTAAATGAAAAATCAGGAAAATACACTGGTGATTAAAATAATACGATACAACTTTGTTCCGATTTCTTTCTTGAGATTTCTTAGCTTATTTATCTTTGAAGCCCCCAAGAATAACTTTAAGAAAACCAATGAAATTCAATTAACTATTTGAATGGAACTTTGGTCGTGATATAAGCCTTTGGGAATTGTTTAGTCAGACTCGTCGCTATCCTAAATAAAATGATGTAACGTTGCAGTTACAGTTACAAAAATAAAAAGTGCCGTTTCAATTTAACAGATACCGTATCGATATAAATCTCTGGAGTAAGAAGTAAAATAAATAACTGATGGTTAGAATGTTATGTCCAGAAACTTTATACCAATCACTCACAATAGTTCTGTTAGTGTAGTGATTTGTAAAAGTTAATAAAATACAACGAAGAAAATTAAACCAATAAAATTATAAATCAGAGTCATTCTGTTTGTAAAGAATTATCCCGAAATTGGTCTGAGATTTGGGAGTTACTTGATCTTTTCGAAGTAATTCCCTCTGAAATATCTTTCCTAAATAGCAAATGTTGATTTTTACATGTTACAAAATAGGAAGATATTTTTCAGTGGAAAATGAAAAAATTTTAATGAGTTTTGATTTTTTATTATGTAATGTAGCATACATTATTAACATACATAATGTAGATAAGTTGAAAAGTTATTTTACAGTTTTTAAAAATAATGTAGTAAAATGTTAAAAATGATATAAATTAGTTTTTATTTCTTTAAAAGTTTTTTAACGTATAATTTTTTATAATAGAAAAAATTATAGTTAATATGATAGAGGGACTTAGACATATTTTACAAACATTAACATTTTGATTGTTGAACTTTTCATTTAATAATGATAAATATTTTGTATCACTTTACTGTATGCAATTGTTCTAAATTATATCTTTAACTCGGAATAGCATGAAAATCTTATTAAAAATAGGCAAATGAAGAAATAAATTATGATTAAAATAAACTTTGCACGTATTCAATGAAAGTTTTTTATTCTGTAAATGTTTCAAAACTCAATCACTGTTTGGAAATGTTTTTGTTTAATATTACTTATTTGCTTTTTTAAATTCAACATGATTTACCATCCTTTCTTACAGAAATTTTAGGGTTTATTGTCCTAAAATGTTAAAAACAATGTACTTATTTTTGCGATATAAGATTTCTTCCTAAGATTTCAGCATAAAGTTAGCTTTCTGTAAGAGCATGAGAAGTATCCTAATAAATTTTGATTCTTCTCATGTCACTGGTTTATTATTTTGATCATTTGCTAATTAACAACGAAAAAACAAGTTGCTTACTGGTGTTATACAATTACAAAATAGCTTATAATATCTTAAAATTATTCATTCAATATTTTTGTATTTCAAAGATATGTTCTCCATATAAGATTAATTTACAACGTAAATATTTTTCTATTAAAAATATTCACATATAGAAAAGTAAGTTTTTCAATTAAAAAGCTAATATATAATGCAATGTAAATAATAAATTAGAAAATACATTTGAACATACATTTGAATGCATTGAAAATACATTGAAGGCGAAAATAAGCGATACTCAAAAAACGAATATGTTTTATCCATTTAGTTGTGCTATTTTTTATAATCGCTTTAAACATGCTATATGAATATCGTATACTTGTATTTGTGGCAAGTTAACAAAAAACAATATCTAATGAATTGGCATAGTCTATCTTTGGATCCACAGAGTCTGATCAAAATAATTTTTTCGAAGTGATTATTTTTTTAAAGATAAAATTAGGATATTTGTTGGTTACAAGGGAAATGTAATTAGTTTCTATCATGGTTTTAACCAAAGTTATGAGATGGTTAAATAAACTTGCCCGAATCCAACAGGGAGTGTAAATTAAAATGACAGAGATAAATGGTTAGCGCACAGACTTTTGATTAACAATTCGTGGCTTTCATTTCTGTCTCAAGTGTTGATGTCGGCGCCTCAAACGTTACTGATTCATAATTCACTTCGAATTGAAAGTGCTGAACTGATTAGCTTTCATGTTTGAAAAAATCCAATAAAGCTACAAACTAAAACAATCAAGAAATGCGAGTTCAAAAACTTAATCTGAATTTGTAGTCATTGAGTACACTGAAATATATGATTCGGCCATTTAAATAAAATTAAAACTGGACTCAGCGGTACGACAGCTCCCATAGGACCAAATCCAACAATACGAATATCTGTTTTTGTGGTCAAGGGCAGTGGAGTGCGGCATATGTTAGGTGGTTAGCCTAAGAACACCAAACTCCCAGTGTTTAGTTCCTTAGTATTTTTATCGACCCATTGTTGGAAAGAAAAGCTGAATCGACACTGTCCAGCCAGAGTACAGAACTTCGGACCTGTTCTGCGGGAGCGTGAAGCCACTGGGGTTATCTGCCATTTAATTATTTGTCTAAAAAACATTAAGGAATTTGTGTTTTTCATCTCGATATAAATCTTCTTCAATACTCTGTATGCACATAGCATTCACATTTTTACTCTGCATTTATTACCGGCAGACTTTTGCGTCATCTATTGTCTCTTTTACAACTAAGTACCCATCACGGAAGAGCCGATGGCAGTAGTTTACATCCGGGTATCAGTCCTAGAGCCTGAATAATAAGGCCATTTCAGGTTTAACATTTGAAATGATGACAGAGATCTTATGATAAATTTGTGAAGCCTTTTATGATTCCAAAAACTGCACATTTTGCAATGACAAATACCAAAATTGTATTAATAAATGTGTGTAGTATTATAAAAAAATGTATTTATAAAAAAATATTTTGGAAAAAAGTGAATTATGTGAAAAATGTCTTTATAAATAAAACGTTTTACTACCTAGTTTTCGAAAGTACTGATATGAAATGAGCTGAAGCAAAATATTTTAATTTAAGAGGATTTCATCAATACTTTTTATGATTATCATTTTTAATTATAATATCTTTGAAAGTTCTTTTAATTAAATTATTTTTTAAGGAATTATCTAAAAATTTTAGCTTTAAAATTTTAACTATTTTAATGCGCATTATGTTGTTAAGTAAATGTGAATACTTTAAATTATTATTGACTAAATGACTATAATCTCATACAGTTTAATTGGATTTGAACTTTGTAAATATGGAAAATGGAAATAAAAATGTGTAATTTATTTTTAAATTACATGGAATTATTTTTAAGTTTTGTCTAAAAGTAAACATACTCTGATTAACATTATATCCACAAAAACTCATATCACTGAAAAAAAATTAAAATATAGGATTTACGTTTAATATTAATCTTGACAAATACTTATCGCTCTTTTTACATTGATTAATTTAAATAAACTAATGAATGATATATACGGACAGTTTTTTAGACTTGTTACTTTATTATAAATTCAAATCTAAATGTTAATCTTAGAGAAAATATTTCAAACATAAAATCAAATCTAAAAATTAAAGTATGAATTTCTCCCTAATAAAATGATACATTGAACTTTACAGTTCTTACTTTTAAGAAAGCAAAACCAGAGACTATTCTGATTATTCGAGGATTAACAGAAAGTATTAAACATATTTTTTCATCAATCACAGGGGAACATCTACATCTAAGAGAGAATGAGATATATTCGTGTACGCAAATGGAAAAAGTATGTCATTTGAACTTCTTTTTTTCCCGCCTTTTGCTAATGATCTTTTCTGCAAGAAAGAAAATACAAAAGTCTTTATATATTTTTCGTGTATATTTCCTCAAAGGTATTCATCAGTTTCAAATTTTAACTGTTTGATTTTGTACATTTTAAAAATAATTCACCCATTAAACTTTATTTAAAAATAATATCAAACTATCGACGTGTACTTTTATTTTTGAAACATTGAGATATTTATATTTATGTAAATTTTTTAAAGTAAACTGTTTTAAATAAAGATGTATTGATTATTAACCAACTTCAAAATGTGAAATCCAATTATCAATATTTCATCTATAAGAAAATATTGGAGGAAATTGTTTTGTCTTATAATCTTTTAAACATGCTTAAAAGCCTGCTACAATATTAAATTAAATTTACATTTATGAAGTCATATCAATACAACAATTCATTTAAAATCAATTTCTTAATGTAATTATTTAATGATAATATGAATTGTCATTTCAAGTTTCATATAAAAAAGCAAATTGCACTTACCATTTGCCAAATGTATTTTAATTTGCAGTTCATTACTGTTTGTATGTCACAACTTGTTATCAGCTTGTTTAAGACATTACTACCATATAATATTGAATTCTTTATTTATTATAATAACACACACAACTAAAATATTAAATATTTATACATTATTCTATTGACTCTTTGTAGCTTTTACAATTTATTTATCACTATATTTATAAATCAACAAATGTCAAAAATTACCATTTGGAAAAAATTAAAGAAATGGAAATGTAAAGTAAAAAGTATTAAGTAATGCCTATAACTAAATTTTTCTGTTTTATTTGTTTGCTAGAAAACTTTTAGGAAATTTTTTATCGTTGTGATTAGCAATTTTTGGAATAGTGTTTAGTTAAAAATATACGAAACATGTGTAAGTGTGTTATTCTGACTCATTTGTATAATCCTTTCTTCACAGAAAAAGGCTGAATTAGTTTGTTCAGAAGAGAAAACTAAAGAGGATTTTATGAATTCTTGAAAAGAAACTTGTTTGAGAGTTATGCGGAAAAATAGATGACCAAGTAAAGTAATTACTTATCTTTTATTGTTTGGTCAACTATCGCAGCGTAATGAAATAAATTAAGTAAGAAAATTTAAGGCAAAATGCTGTCACGTAAACTAGGAAATGACAATAGTTATAACAGCTTCAGTTATTATATATGTTTTTTGAATGTTCTAAAATTAAAAATAAGCATTTGGAGGAACATCTTAAACTAGACGTAAGATATTATTCATTTAAGTAGAAAGTCTAAAAAAAGAAATATACCTCTGTTAGAAAAAATCTGGGAATATTTTCTAAAGGATTAAATTATTTATCTCTACATAAAACTTATTTAATTTTAATTGTTGAATAGTTTTAATAACATTTAAGTATCTGCTTTTTAAAAGCGAACTTTTATTCCTTTACTACGGAAACATTTACTACTCTGTTAACATTAACTTTTGAAATACCTTTGGGAACACGAAAGAGCAAACGCTTTCATGAAGAAAAAAGAAAACACGGAAAAATCTTTGTTTAAGAGCAAATATATGTCTTATATTGCTTTATTTTTAGAATATCTATTAAATTTTAATAAGCTTTTCCGCGTTTTCATTTATTTTCAGATAACAATCTTTCATTCGATGTATTTTGAAATTATATTGTATTCAAGTATATGGAGGTATAAAAGCTTGTGTAAATATTTTATTTATACTCAACTTGTGTGACAATGTAAAAATTAAAGAAATTTTTAAGACAAAATTAAAAGATAAAGAGCATCATCTTCATGCAGCAGATTTTAAGTAATTATAAATTTCAGGAAGTTTTAATGGCTAGTTTTCTTTTTAGTTTAAAAAAGTTAAGTGCAAAATAAAAGTTAAGTGCTTATGTAAATATTTTCTAATTTGTGACAATATAAGTTATGAAAATTTAGATATTTATTTTTTAAGCAAGTGTATTTACTTATGTAACCATAATGTCAAATAAAATAATAAGATTTTAACATGATACAATAATAAACTTGATTATTTTACAATATATAGTTATTATTTATGCACTTATGAGAATACGTGTTATTAACGTTCAAACAATTTCATAAGCAGAGTGGAGCATATGGATTTAAAATCGTTTATTACTACATTAAGAGAATAGTTAAAAATGCTTACATGGCACATAATGCAATTCCTTAATCATAACATCATAGTGATCATCAATGATATACCTTCATTTTTGCAAAATTCTTGGCAATATTTCACAAAATATACCAAATTTGATAAAACGCACTAGTTTTATGTTATCTGTTTACACTGAATATTTCCTTTACCTTAATTTAATTATCAATTATTTGCAAAATAAATGCAACTATTGCAAAGAATTTTCATTTGAAAAATTATTAAACGATTGTAAATCTTATTTTTCTTATTAACGTGTATAAAATCAAATAAATTTTGAGAAAAATTGTTTTGCTACTCAAAAGTTACGGGAAAATATGCTAATGTCTCCCAGTTTTCAACATAAATAAACCAAATACATTTAATAGTGGAAATTTACTGAACAAGTGTGCAAAATAAACAAAAGATTATAAACAAGAATCTGAAGAGTCTAATGGAGCTCTTTGTTTTCATCAGTTCAAATGCAAGGGGTTTTATAACGCATATAAAATAAAAATATCGCTCGTGAACACGGATTCGCTATTTCGGGAACAGAATATTTTCCGATTAGCTTTTATGTACTGAGATTCTTTCTTTTCTTAGAAAAACAAATAAAATACACAGTTTGAATATTTTTTTCGAAACTGAAATTCTTGTATAAAAAATGATATTTTTGTTATTGTTTTTATCTACTTTTTAACACCTGAAATGAGTATAAAATGTTTTTATATTTTTATTTTACATGTATAATTTGATTTCAGATAATTTCACTTTTCCATGCCTGCTTCATTTTTGTACCTTTTTGAATTTTAGTTTTATATTTGCATTTAATGTAACTGGTAATTATTTTAATTTTTTGAATTTTCATCAAACCGTTATCGAATCGTAATTGATTTTATTACACTTTAGCAATCATTTCCTCGAATTTTTAAATGCCACGAAAAATCTTCTTTTGAAAATTGCAAATTAAAAAAGTGAAATAAATAAATAATGATGTAATGTCTTTTTATTTCATAATTTGCCCTCTAATTAATACTGTAATAAAGATTTAAATGATATTATAAATACTAAATTTTTTATTAAAACCTATCTATCTATATAATCATTATTATCACATAAGTACCGAATCATTGTCATTTTATTATCATAAACATCACTAGGATAATTTTGGAAATCGTTTAAAAGTTAAATTTTAAACACCAAAAGAATTTCATTTTTTCAAAATATAATATTAGTTTTTGAGATTTTCATCACATCATAGTTTTCTAATTAATATCGAAATTAGAATAGGAATTCAAGAATTTGGGTGATAACTGATATTTTTTTTGATTGAAAATGAGGTTATATTTGCTAACAAATTTTTAAATACTAAAAGAATTTTTCCTCCAAACTGAACAGTTTTTTATATATATATGCATATATTATTTTTTATTTTTACATTTGTACTTGAAAAAAAGGAAATTTAAATCATTTTCAAACGGAATTGGAAATTATTACATTCTAATTTCATCACTAATTGGAATCATTCGAAAACAACTATTACTATTTACTTTATTTACTTTCACTATTTATTTGTATAACTCTGTTTATTATTTGCTATTTTATAATTTCTATATTACCATTTATTTTTGTATTAGTTTGTTTTTAAATATTCAATAAGACTCATTATTTACTATTTTTATTTCCTGAAATGAATAGAAGCCATTTTTATGATCGATGTACTCAGAACACAAGCATACGAACCTTTTTTTTTAAACTTGAATGAACTGATTTTTATAAGATGTAAGGTGAAATTAGATGCCTTTATAATAATTGAATTGGAATGTAAAAATAGTTGCTTATATGCACTACATTTAATCTAAATTATAAGATGATTTAATGACTTTAACAATACCACAACTAGTCAAAAACACCAACAAAAGTTAAATTAAATAGCTATATAAATTATCCTCTTTAACAATAGTTTCACTTACTCATAAAGAATCCAGAGTCTGTAAATTTATAGATTTAGTGAAAGTTAACCCGAGGAAAACATTCCGTAAAAATCAATTCCTCTTCCGCGCGCGTACATCATATTAATAAAATTATCAGCAGAACCAAAGCTCAAGATCATAATTGATTTCATTGCTGCGTAGGAATCTATTTAGAAGAAATTACATGTGAATGAGCAACATATATTAAAAAATATCATATTCTGCTTTATATCAATTTTCTCAAAAATGCGTAACTATATCAAAGACGCCTTATATTTTTGTTCATTTTTTTTGGAACAGATTTCATTTTGCACAAGTTTGAAACTAAAAATACTAATTGTATTTATTAAAATTATTTAAATCTACGGTAATTTTTATTTCCTTAACAGCATGCAATGGTAAGATAATACTTTTACACTTAAAAATAAGTTTCCAGTTTTAAAATTACTTACATTTAAGAAAATAATATTTGAGTTTTTATATTAGAAATATTAGAAAAACGAAACTAGTTTTTAAATGTAAAGTTTGTAAAGTGTCAGTTGGCGAAAGAAGTTCTCATTCAGTTATACAGTTTATGTTCATAAGTATTTTAACTATACCGTGATTCATAATATGTGACTTGATCTCATCACCTGACCGTGGATCAAAATGAGGAGGTGCTTGGAGACTGACTTGAATTCCAAATCCCTTGGACTGTACCTTAAGGTTACTTAAGGTATGGTCCGTGGATCACCTGCACCACTATGTTTGTATATTTCTATTTTTTTAAAAATAATAGAATATTTTGTTTTATTTTACCTGCCGGTCAATTCTACAAACATCTATTCTACATCATCTAACAACAAAAAACACCATCTATTTGCTGTCTTCAAATTGCACTTTTAAGTCATTTAGAAAGTTAAATTTTTCTTTTTCCTCTCTTTTAACGATTCGAATATATTATTGAATATAGATATATTTTGTTTTTATTCAACAATACTATGTTTTCTACTCTACAATTCTCTTTTTCTTGCATGTGAAAGCTAATTTTTACCAGAAGTAATGCTCAAATTTGATTTTAATTTTTATAAATGTAATTATCAAAGAACATGCGAAGTGCTGAACAAATAACTCCATCGTAATATTAACTATTCAGCTCACAGAATGCGAAATGAATCCTTAAGAACCTTTTCATTCCTACAACCCATAGTATATTTAAAAAATTTAGAGTTGTATATTTAAATTTTCATTCAAATCTTATTTTATCTGGGATTGTTAGAATACTTTTAATTTCGATACAAGTTTTCTGACTGAATGTATATTGTTGGCTAATTTATTTAGACTAATTTATAATGTATTTTATAATCATAAGGAGTATAATCATCCTTTATAAATTAAAATGGTTGAAATGTTATGGATTTAGATTTGTACAATTATTAATAAATTAATCTAATTCACATTTATTAAGAAAGGCTAAGAAATATGCATCATACTTAAGTATAATTCATTCTCACAAAGGAACATTTGAATATTAAGGCAATAAGAAATATTTAAATGAATTGTGTGTAAAGTGAATAATTTTAATTGAGTTTTAAAGGATACTATTTTAAAGGATTCCCTATCGAAGCATTTCTGAAATTACACTGTTCATGAATTATGCCCAAGAAATAGAATTGGATTACTGACTCATTTTTTAAGCATGTTAAGTCTAATAACGCATTTCATTAAATTTAACATGCTGAATTTTCAAAAAAGTCTAAGAAAAAGATTGTAAATCTGCTCTGTGCCATATACTGATCATCCAATGAAATATAAAAGTTTTTACCCAAAATGCTCTCGGTGTGTTGAAATTTGCTCACTATTTCCTTTTTCATAATAATATCAAAAGGAAATTACTGGAAGCTTAATACACATAATGGGTAGACTGCAGTAATAAATTTCTAGTAATCTGTGGTTCAGTACATCAAGAACTTCAAAACAAAAAGATGTGTGTTCACATATTTCACACAGTAGAGTTTATGTTGTGTCAACTGAATGCATTTGACATATGTTATCTTATGCATTCATTCCCACATGCTTTTTCTTGGAAATGGGTAATTCAATGTTAGAAAAAAATGAACATCATGCAGTCAATCACAATGGAAATTTATTTATGTTATGAAATAAAGAGAATTATAAATTTACTTATAACATTAAAAATAATGTAATATCTATATATGTTTTCCAATTAAAATACTGCACACATTTTAAAGGTAATAAAAGCAATTTACTTCAAAATTTATCTACTGATTAATTATTTTTAGCATTAAATCCTTAAGTAAGTGTTCATTGGGTAAAAAGAGATCAGTTTTAAATGAGGTTGAATCTGCCTGACATTCCACCATTTCAACTCTACGGATATTCGTAGTTTATCGTTTGACGTTTCTAATGTAAACATGATTTTAAGCGTATTGAAGGTTTAAATTTCTAGGCTATAAATATAGAAAAATAAATATAAGATTAATTTTAAGTATTAAATTAGTTTTTTCAGAAAAATTAAAAGTTATTTTAAGATTGTTAAGTAAAACACCATCTAATCGACAATTTTTCATAACAAAAATGTAATAGAGTAGTTTAAAACTTAAAATCATAATACGTAAAGCTTCAGAAATATGAAATTTTTACCAGTGTTCTAGGAAGCCATGATATTTCAATTATAAGTGGCTGCAGCAACACTTATGGAGGAATATATTAAAAATAATTTATGTTGAATGCTTTGAAGCAGTAAATTATGCTCAAAATGTGATGTACCACATTTGTTAGACTGCATTGCCACAGTCACCTAGAGATATATCTAAATTTAACTATAGCAGCGAAAGAGTTGGTGAGATTCTTAACGATTTTTTCTCAGATTATAGAATCGATGTTTTGAAATTGAAAATGTTCCTGAAAGATCAGGATAAAGGAACAATTCAAAATGAGAGTATTTTTTCGATGATACCCCGAAAATCGTTCTAACGGTAAAGAAAAAAATCTTGAATTATTATCGTAAGTACTCCATTTGCATACATCATGTTTTGTTTAAAAATGCTCACGTTTTTAGAAACTTCTAAAAATAATACAAACATTTTACTTACATTTTATAAGCTAAATAATTATCATTTATTGACAAAACGTATTTAAATGCCAATGTTTATTTCTGGCGGAAACTGTTTCGCAATCGCATCGGTGATTGATTGGATAAGTATAATGTAATAATACTTTTTTTTCAATGAGACAAAACTAAATTTTGCTGTATTTAATTGTTTTTTGTCCTTGGTGATTTGCGACCGTAATGTTCCTTTTAACCGAAAAAATTGTCACCAAGCAATTTTTTCACCTACAAGCTCAGTATTTAACTTGTTTACTATTGTTTATCCCTTTTTAGTCGATTTTTGCACAAAAAAAATTCGATTGGTAAATATTAGATTTAAAATAAAATTTTGAGCTAACAAAATCATCGTATCTAGTTCATATTATTTTCGCTTCTCCGTAAGAAACATGCTATTTCTTTAGGGTCACACGCGAGGGTATAATGGAAAAGTACCAAAATAAGGATAAAAGCATTTAACACTAATAATCATAAAAACCACATATTAAACGTCATTTTATTGCAACAAATCTTCTGAAAATTGTTAGTACCAGAATTCACAACGGTAAAAATGAACTATTTTTGATCTATGGAGTTCGTACAATGGATTCCGTTTTATAAACTGTCTAGGCAAAACATCATTTCGATTGAGAATGAAGTGAGAGGTGTCGTGTTTCTCAACAGACAAGTCAAGCTTCAGAGCATAGTCTGCCCAAAGACAGATTCTCATCGGAAAGAAATCCGATGCATGGAATAATCCGGAATTTTTTGTAGGAAATGGTCCGATTTGCATGATGCTTTAGCTTTAATGGCCTCAGCCACTTATACATTTCTAGAAAGCGAGTGCCAGTGATTCACTGATATAGTTGATAGATAATCAGATATCTTGCTATCATTTTTCCTGAAGCAATGAAAAGAAAATTAATTTTCATAAGTGATAATGCTTGACAAAATCATGCGCTTCTATTGGCCAAATTTTGCTTAAAGAAAAGATCTTTCTAATATAGACTAGCCTGAATATTTCTCAGAACTACTCCTAAAAGTTCATGTTTGGGAAATTCAAGTCTTATCAAACCTAAAATCAATTCCTCAAAAAATGTTTATATATATTCGTCAGGAATGGGAGAGAATAGCCCAGTACCTCATTCATTTTATAACTTATATTTGAGAGTTAAAGTTTCGTGCCTCTTGTGACTTGTCAAAGTTTCGTGCTTTCAGTTAGTAACTTTCATTTTTGTAAGAAATACGCAAAAGATAATGTACATCTTTAATGTACATCTTTTAATATATAATGTACATCTTTTAATATATAAAAGATTATATACTACCTAGTGCCATTCTGAGAACAAAGCCGACTAAGAACCAGCTGCTTCAATGCTGAACATTGACAGGAATATACTCAAATGCACCTGTGGTTTTAATCTATCTTCAGAGGCATGGAAAGAAATACGAAAAAAACGTAGACAACACTTATGAGTAAGAAATATATATTTTCATGCCATCTATCAATTACTATTTTTATATGTCTTTCTATATAAAATACATAAATCGAAAATACAAAGAGACATTAGTAATCGCCCTATATATAACCGGATATCAAAATCATAACAAACACATCGTTTTTAAACAACATAAACTCTTAGCAAAGGAAATCGAAGTTTCTTTTTTCAATCTGATAGACCTAATACTCTGAGTATAATAATTTAAGAATAATACTCTGACAAAATATTTTGCATATATATATATATATATATATATATATATATATATATATATATATATATATATATATATATATAATATACAGTGAAAATGTAATCTAATTATTGTTTATGTATAAACATAGACCAATTTTAGTTAATAATGTGAATAATGTGTAGCTAAATTTTAAATATTTTTTCTTTGTTTATTTTCTCCTGAATTACAATTTTGAGCAAATTTTCTACTCTCTTTTAATCAATATTTTTCAATGCTACTGGTAAATTTTGTTTCTTGGTAAAATTATTTTAATAAGTAGGAACGAAATGGTGTCCTATTTACTGAAAAATATATTAATAAAAGATTTACAGAAAGAACTGTTTAACTAATCTTTTGAGTAAAATTCACGTGAGAGAGAAAAAACAGGTATCGAAATTTAAGAAGCTTATTTTCTTAATATTGACTGAACAATAATTTATTCCAATAAAGAGACCTTTTTTAATCCTCCGAATAAAAACATCTGTGATCTAAATATATTCAAAGTTCGAATGTAAATCATTTTTCTGTTAGAGGCCACAAAAATCTTTCCTTCAAAACCAACTTTTAGAAAGAAAAAATGTATCGGGAAGGAAATTCTGCATAAGAAAAAAAAGGAACAATGTGTGACCACTAGTTTTTTTTTCTTTTTTTTTTCAGAATCGACAAGAGTTTTTCCAAAGAGATTTCTATTTCGGTAACACTTTAGAAAAGAATTGGAAAGAAAAGAAAGAATTTGGCTTAGGTCAGTTACCTCGTTTTAGATAAACTAAAGCGAAATCCATGAATAGGTCTATGAGTAAAGGAGCTTATCTAGGTTACACGCTCTTTTAGTGGTCACGTGACTTCCATCCAATAACAGCCGTGAACAAATCCGCTCGATATGCCCACACCGAGCAGAATGGCAGGAGTGAGAGAAAAGAAACTCTTTAAGTTAGACAAGCTCCCATGTGGGAGAAGTTGTCTCTAGTCATCACATAAAGGAGTAAGTATGTTTCTCCTCACCCACATCCAGACTAACCTCCAAGGTAAACGCCATTGCCACCGGCTGTGATGAAACTTTGATACTGTTTGAGTAAGGGAAAAGAATTGCTTTTATATCCATTACAATAACACAGATTCAGGAGGGGGGTTGTCCTAATGGATCATGTCTGGCGGGACGCTTCTTTCATTTTTGTTTGACACATTTCACATTTGATGAAGTTCAGTTGCCTTCTTTGAAACATTGTTATATTAATATTATTTTAATTGAATTTGAGTATTTTACTCTGATGGGATTATTATTTAAATTTTTAAAATTTATTTAATTTTATTGAATATTAAAATTGAAATGATACAGAAAAACAGACTCAGAATAATTGCATAAATTTACTGTCATACATATCGTAGAGTAAACACAGCAAAACATTTTAGCTGACATTTGCTTTCATTCCAATAGTTTATGTATTATAAGAATAACCACCCCTCATAAAAGTAATAATTACTTTATACATAATAATAACTATTTAAAAAACGTAATAGTTAAATTAGTTAAATAAAATTTAAATATTTTTCGATACACTAAAAACATATATTATTAATATTATTATTATTACAGAGAATTTAATAATGATATGAGTAAGCTTGGTGTATAATACAATGGAATTTAAAAATAATTATGTACTAATCCCCTTATTATTGTAGAAACAATTGATCATAGAATTGTTTAAAATTCAGTGCAACATAAAATTCCTTCATTAAAAACCGTTGTTTTCCACTTTGAAAATCTAATTGTGGATTTTTGATTGTATTTTTATGTTCTAGTATAATATTATAATGGAATGAACAATGATATAAAAACTTTTCCATTACAGATAGATCTAATGATATGATTGGCTATTTATGTGTTAAATGCTTTCCTATTATTTCTCCTAAATAACAGTGAAGTGACAATCTTCCATTCTCTTCGAAATGATAAAAATGGCATTATAATAATTGCTACCATTATAATAGCATAAATATGATTTTGAATATTTAATAAGTTCTCTGCGTATGTTTTCACTCCTGCATCCAAGGCTTTGTTTCCTAAGCGTGAGAACTCACCAAACGCAGACGAGAGTATCGCTTTTAGGAAAAAGCGTGTTGCTATGAAACGTCTATAAAATAACGATATTAGGTATTGTTTGCATCATTTACTCAGTTTGCAAAGCATTTTCTGACTCATTTACCAGAAAGGTATGCATGCCATAGTAACGTAAAGGTAGGTTTGAGGGAAAATAAATAATGAATATCGGTTAGTAAAAAAGATATTAGAAGTGTCTTTGTCTCAGGATTATCACTTGAAACTCCCATGTAACGTTGGAAACTGACAACGACATGCTACTCTTTAATAATGAAGGTATTTTACTTTACATATATTTTATAAAAATAAGCAAAAAATTGAAAAAAAAAAAACATTTTGGGAAATTCAACGAACTTTTTAAGCCTATGTTTTGCAAATCTGCTTTTTATTATTTCAGCAATATTTATTAAAAGAAAATTTTTAATGTTGGCGTAAGCAAGAAATAGTCTTAAAACTCAAAAGAGATTGTTTACGTATATGGTATAAGTATGATATATCCACCATAATATTTCTCGCCAAATCTAGCGTCTTTTGTTTTGATTGTAGTGTTGTCAATTTGAGTTTTTATTGCTTTTCGGACATTTATTGTTACCAGATTTGGTTTTTCTCGTGTTTTGTTGTTGTTGTTCTTGGCTTATCGTCTTTAAAGATCTGACATTTGTCAGATCAACTCCATTAAATTGTTGACATTCCCGTGTTTTACATTATTTTTACGTCATGTATATGGTTTTTTCAGTGGCAAAGGCATTTGAAGGTTTTGTCTTACTTTCAATTCGAAGTTTTTGTTCTATCAATTCAATCTACTATTCAATTCAAAGTTTTTATATACACTTCTTAATTAAATTGTATATTTTTAAATCAATCAACTATTTATTTATTAATTTACTAGAAATGCCCAGAAATTTGGCTATGAAGGCATTATTTCTCTAGCCCCTTCCAATATTTCTGAACTCTAAAGATTAAAAACACAAGTGCAGAGATTGAGTCGAAATGACTAGCATCAAAAATGTGATGTTGTCTGCCCAGAGTACATATGGGAGAGTCACACTGTCCAAACCTATGCGAGTCATGGCCCGCAGTCAGGAGGAAGAGAGCCGCAGCTGAGCCTCTTCAGGGATCCTTAAGTAGCGAGGCCCATGGCTTACTATGAAGTGTCAAGCAATGCTTTCTGCTTTATCTTGGAGGCATGTCTTCTTTTTATCAGGAGTTTCACTGAATGAAAGAGAGGCTTTTCAAAGGTCTCTGGAAAACCCTTGCACTCTTTTTGGCCAAACAGTCGGCAGCCTCGTTCACGGGAATTCCTCAGTGAGCTGGGATCCACTGAAGAGAAACAGAGATTGATGTTGATAGCTCTCTGCACTCCAGTAAACGGATATCATCAGTATATTGCCTGTTTGCAAGCGATTGAAGAGCAGACTGGGAGTCCAACAAAATAACAGCTCTGCAGAATGATGAGGGACACTTAGTTCCATATGTATTGCAATATATGAAATTTTTATAAATGAAATTGAATACATATATGAAATTTAAAAAAATTTAAATCGTCCTTGCCAATTTAAACTAACTGAAAAATAAACGTTTTGTCATGTCTTCTTAATTTCGATTTTTCTGCTATTTTACTGTCAACGTGTTAATGGTTTGAATCAATGGAGAACGGCTTCTCAAATCAATGTTTTGTTCTTTATATAAGAGATGATTTTATTAAGAAAATGAATTTCGATACTATTCTCAGACAGTCGATGGTGAATTTCGCCTTGTTTGCTGCTGCTCAATTTGATGCGATTTGAAGGCAGGCAGAAATTCACCGACATATTGGATTTACAACGCCGTCTCAATACGATGTGACACGGGTGAAACGTTATCAGACTTCATGGATATTTTAAACCAATGAGACTCTAATAAAGTGGCGTACTCAGGATTTCAAGAATAAAAAATGAAACAATCATTTTATCGTTAATAAATGAATACATAGGCAGCAGTCGTTAGGTTTTATGAACCATTTACTTACGAACAAACGAAACGAAGTACCAATATGGCCAGCTTCTTAATTGGTGCCATACTGGTACTTCGTTTCATTTTCCTTTTTTCTGTATGTATTTTAAATTTTGAACTATCTATTGAATATATGTTCCATTTGTTCAATATATTTTGAATATAACTTGCCTTTTCACTTTCATTTAGCACTTGATTAATTAAAAAATTACGATTATATATATATATATATATATATATATATATATATATATATATATATATATATATATATATATATATATATATATATATATATATATATATATATATATATATATATATATATATATATATATATATAAATTTCGACACTCCATTTTGAATCTTCTAGCCTTAAAATTCCCTAGGGATTAAATAATTTTTTGTCAGAACATTATTTAATCATTTTCTCAACGTAAGAAAAAGAATATATATTGTTTTACAATTTTATTAATTAACACAATACATTTATTACTGTTACACTTTTATTTACTCTTTAATGCTTATACGTTTTCATATTATCTTTTTTCTGGAGATATATATTTATAATTTTCTTCATATGTAAATTCAAAATCTTTACAAATTTTAAAAGAATTTTTAAATGTCCTTTGTGTTTCGTAGAAACAATGTTTACGAAAATTTGAGCTGTGTGAAATAATTACAATTAATTCAAAAGTTCATAGTGAAAAAATAATTTTATATTTCTTGTCAATTAAATTTACGCAACAAGTGCAACTTATTAAATTAGTTGTTTTATGTAACTTATTAAAATATTATTTGTTGTTAGGAGGCATTCAAATTTTTATCTATGCAAATAATCCTATTAGTTTATTTTTCAATTGCAGAATGTAATATGTTTTTCTTTTTCTAATTTTGAAAACTGTTTTGCTTGTTTTGTCAAATCTACAAAAACTCATGGGTGTATTAAACAAAATGATAATCTTATTTGTCTAAAATGTTAATTAAAAAATTACAAATAATGAATTGCTGAGTGGAATATTTACTAATTAATTAAAAAATTTAAATGGTGTTTTAAATATTAAACATTATCTCTTTTGTGTTATAAAAAAAATCGTTTTTGCATTTTAAATTATTATGTTTACAATAATTTTTTAAATTGAAAATTTAAATTAAGACTTAAAATTTATCTTTTTAAAAATAATATTATTAAAAGACACCTAAATATTTTTACATCAAAAATCTGTTTTTTTATTGTATTAGTCTAAACTTTATAAAATTATATTATGTCTCAAGGATTATTTTTAATTTAACTGTTCATTTCAACGCTAAGGAACTTCATTATCTTCAATAATTTCATTATAATTTCAAATTTGTTTTATTAACTCAATATTTTGAAACTAAATTAAAAAAATAGTTTTTTTTTTATCTAGTTCTTATATAAAGAGCTACTCAAAGAAGAAGATACATTGCGTGTTTTTCAAATGTACATAGTTTTGTTTTTAAATTTTCTTTTTGGGAATGCATTACAATAATGAAATATTTCTTTAATTTGCATATTACTTTCATTTTTCTAATTTCAATAAATATCTGCTTTCCTTCTTCTCTCCTACATCTGTTTGAGTAAGCTCTTGGGGGATAATAAATAATACAAAAATGGAGTGCGTTTTTAAAATTCCAAAAACATTGAAATATGTAAACAAATAGTAAATAAGTAAACATGTTTTTAAAACTGTCACCAAATGAGGCATTAAAGTAATAGGATATTGATGTAAAAATGGCTGATGCGGCACAACAGAGAATTGCATCGTAAAAAGAGGCATTTTCAGAGTCACTAAAAGGTTTCCTTTTCATACATTTTGCTGATTCCTCGGAGAGTGACTCTTGTATTACTTAAAACGCCTTTTGAAAATGGGTTCGCGTTTTGTCACTAAATTAGTTTTAAAAATATATTTTCGAATGGATGATAGAAAAATATTCTTGCAATGTGTTTAATGATTAGTTTTTTTTTTACTTATTTTCTTAGCAATAATATGATTTGAATTCATTTTAAAAAATTTTCACATTTTCCTGGAATTAAATGTCAACAATTCTAAGTACACGAACGGAAGAAAAAAATTAAACAAGAAATTAAGTCATGTTGTTGTTACTTATGACACTTGGACAAGCCAAGATCACTATGCCGTTGGCTACACGAATTTAAGACAGTAAGTAGGGCGTGTCTTTCGTTTAGTCAGATCATCACGAAGGTGAAAGTAAGACTTTGCTCTAAGCTCCTCCGATAGATGGCACCGCTAAAAGATCCCCTCCCTCAATTTTGACATTGATTTAAAGCGGAGAGAAATTTCTCCAGACAACCATAGGGCTTTCGATTCCACAAAATTAATGAGGACGTACATTGCATGTACTTGTTGGATCTTTGGCGGCATTGGGAATCGAAACCAGCCCTTCCGGACGGAAGGCCGATGCCCTAACCACTAGGCTACTACGGGCCCGGAATGGTGGGCCGCGGTGACCTGGTTGGTTAGGGCGTCCTTCTCATTACCGGAAGGTAGTGAGTTCAAAACCAGGCTTAACCGGAGATCCATCGTGTTCGCTTATAGCGGGTAGTGCATGTTAAAACTAGGCGTGGCCACAATGTCCCTCAAGGGATATGATACCTCTGGGGGTGGCATGCCAAATATTGGGGGTTTTCTGCTTGGTCTCTGCTTCAAAATCACGAAGACTCCACTCTACGGCTTCTATATCTAACTGTCAGAGCCCAACTCGGAGATCGGTACTGGAATGTATGCTGATGCAGCAACAACAGCGGCCCCGGAATTAAGCAATAAATGTGAAGAGTAAATGAGTATTAAATGAAAATCTCGTGTTTCTATGACTACGATCAATTTTAATCATCAAAATTGATTTATAATTTTAATAATTTGATAAAATAAATTAATAAGTTAAGTGCAGTGTTAAGGAAAACATATTCTTAAGGGAATAATGTTTTCTGTTATAAAGCCAAAAGGCAAAGATAAAATTTTGTTAGATAAATTTTAGACGTCAGTTTTTTTTAAAAGTCACCAAGAAAACGTCCGATGAAGTTACGAAATTGGAACATTTGGTGCTAAATTGCAGAATTTGGCGGCATGTTTTTTTCACAAGGATGTTCAACTTGATGATATGGAAAAGATCTTTAAAAATAATGAGGTATTAAAACTCGGTGAATAATTCTTAATCATCCTAAGTTATCTTTTTTATCACAAACCTTCGACTGTGAAATCAACAGTTAAGGAATGAATGAATGTGACGTTTCCAAGCACTTTAATTTGTAGATTCGAAGAGTCCCTTTTGTTGCATTAAGTTTCCGAGATCCAACAATAAACACAGCAAATTATTTTTAAGGTACAATCCGAGATTTTGACTGTTCCTTAAGATGAACGCTTTTTGGAATATTCGCCTGTCATTGGTTGTTGGTTTGCTTTTTTCATAGATCTGTCAGATCCTAGAGGTTGGTAAACATGTCAATAAAATTGATTCAGTACTTTGAAAGATGTAATGAGAAATACCTTCATGCTGAAATTTGTTGATATTAATGTTGTTTGTCGACTTATATCAATACGGCAAAAGGTATAATCTAAATAGTTTTAATAAACAGCATTGTAAATAGTTGAATTCTGTTAGAACAGTAATTATAAAAGTTTCTACTTATTATGATTTCAATTATTATTTTGATGTGATAAATTGAATTATAATTTAAACTCACAAAATAATAATAAGACACTAACATTAATTTAATAAATTATATTTCTTTTTATTATATTTCAATTTTCTTAAAATTTTGAATCATTAATTTAATAAACTTTTAATATTAACTAAATATAAAAATTTTTCTTTTTATTATACAAATTTATTTACTTTACTTTATGGATCATTAATTTAATAAATAATTTTTAATTTTAGCTAAATATGTGCAAATATGTTAATTTTAATCTTTAGAAATTGCATATGGTTTTAAAAATTAAGGAATACTAAAAAATAATCAAATTTATAAACTTAAGCTCTTAACTATTTTTCAAAAAGTAAATTTTATTTTCCTTCATATGAAACCCAGAGAGAAACGCGTAATCCAAATTCTACATAACTTTATGAGGGTGAACGGAAAATATTGGATCTGAAAATATTATTCTTTCACTTGATTCTACTTACACCGAATGAGCTCTAGTTCAGTTTTTTTTAAAAAATAATATTTCGTTTCCAAAAATGTTTTTTCTTGTTTTTGCTACTTTTGGTGATTCAAAATCAATACTTTTCTGTTGGCATAGCCTCTAGGCTGACTTATAATTTTATGTCTTCATGTCATGATTTTATTACATTTTTAAAGCTAAAATTTTTTACCATGATAGACGATTGAAATGAATGTTTTAAACTCATATATATCTCTAAAGTAAAACTGGTAAAGAAAATAATTTTCTTTAATTTCTCACCCTGTAGGAAAAAGTCAAGAGCAGTAAATATTTATTAAGAATTGCACTTAAATGACTTAAATTTAATATTAAAATATTGCTCTGAATAAAATTAACAAATACTAATTATTTAATTTAACATAAAGTTATTTTCTAGTTACCTTTTCAAACAATTATTAAAAATGAATAATTTTATAAAATTATTTTTAAGAATGTTATAAAAACCCAAGTTAATTGTTTCATTGATATAATAGCTTCTATAAATATGTTTGACAAAAGAAGTAAATAATCATATTTACATTGATCTCATTTTTATCTATAGTTACGTAAATTTAATAGAAATTATTTTCTTAAACTTAAATCCCTGAAATAAACTTCATATTTCTAAGAAAAAAATATGTTCATCAAAAAGATAGTCATAGATATGGAAGTTCTATTGAGAAAAAATTATAATAATGAAATTTGTAACTTTGTATTTAAACTTATAAATGTGTGATGATGTATATTGAACTATAGTACTTTTTGATTAATAACAATCTAATCAACATTAATATCCTTAATGTTGTGTTAAATATTATATGGTTAAATATTATATAACTTATAATCTGTTTATTCTCACTCCAAATATTTCTATATTCATCAACATGTAATAAACGTAAATGTAGAAACATTAAAGTTTACAAATTATAAAAATTGCGAAAATTTAAACTGATAGATTTTTACGAAACACAAAACTACTTACGAAACTGTTTTTAAGACGAATACACGTCTCTTATTAACTCACTACACCAGAAGTTGTGAGTTTAGTTCACGCAACCTTTCAGTGAGATATGCAAATTCTTATAGTTGTAAATAATAGTTTTGTATAATACACAAGATGTCATTTTATTGTACGATAAGAATATATTCTAATAAGAAGGTTGTTTATTCTTCATACCTGACATGCAGTGATAAAAAACATATAAAATAAAATTACTAAATGATCATTGAAGAAAAATTACTGTGAATTATATAAATAATATGGAGCAAGGAGATATTTATAAAAAATGTTTTAAAAAGTTCATTTTTCGTAAACATAATTTTACTGAAAGAATAGAAATAATTATTATTATTTCCTAATGGTTCTGCATTCAGTATTGTTATTTAAGATGAAAATGCACCTTCTTCTAATTTTTTTCTTTAATGAACTTCAAAACTTGTTGAATGGAACCCTTAAAAAATTTTTGGAAATAAATCTAATAATGTTGTTGACTTCGTAACACAAGCTTTTTGCAGATCATAAAGAATGTTTGAGATTTGACAGGGCATCAAATATGAAAAAGTTCCACAAAACGGTGATAAATAACGAAACTGTTATTTACCAACATTACACGGATTCTCAATTTAAACAGAGACTTTGAGGTAATGGAATTTTACAAAATTAGAGAGTATCTTGAACAATCATAAAACGAGAAAAACTATTCATCTGGTCTATAAACAACATGTAAAACATATGAGGCTTTTTAAAAAAACTTCTGTATCTTAACTTGTGTTAAATTATGTCTCTTGGGAATCCGTATTAATTGTTATAGCGACAAAAGCATAAAAGTAAATGGAATATATGCATACAAACTTGTCTGTCTTTAAGATCGATAGTATAGTAAAACCTGAAAAAAATCTAAGTTTGTTGTTGCTGTAGCCAGTCCTCATTTGTCAGAAAAAGTTAAAAACAAGATCAGGATTCCACCAATTTTGAACATATCAAATATGTAAAGAGGATCCTCAGATGAGCAACCTGGCAAGTAGCATATTTATAAAATTTTAGGACCCCTTACTCTATTTTTAAATCTCATAAACTTTAAATGAGTTTTGTCTGTGAGAAAAATGACCACCTGCTTTTGTCCGCTGCCTTTGAGGAACAAGTAACCACCAGGGCGATTACCCCGATACCAGTGATAATCAAGAGGGAAGTGACACCGCGCAAATACAATTCTAAAAAAGAATGAGAATGCCCAGAAAACAAACTGAATTCTGCCCCACTTTTAGCGAGGAAGTCTGCAGTCTTTTTTCCACCAATGTCAACATGCAAGGATTCACTGCAAATGAATTTCACGAATGATGGAAGGAATTCTTAGCTTGTTAAAAATATAATCTCTAAGCCCATGCCAATATCATGCAGAAATTTTATCTCTAACCCCATACCAACTTCAAAGATATTGGATGGCATTCCGGCTGTCACTCAAAATCTACATGTCTTTCGAATTAGGAAGTGAAGTATTCTAGTAAGGCCAGCTTCTATGGTAATTAATTCACTATGAAAGACAAATCAGCCATCAGGAGTTTTCAATTTGACGAAGTGTTTTTGGATCTTATATAGACTTAGGTAGTGGATATTATATAGACTCCACAACCAGAACAAGAGTTTGTACTCCTGCTATCATCTGTATAAATAAGAGTAACCTCTTTTGGAATATTATTATTTATTCAACAGCAATTTCTCTCAGATAAGCCGAAATATCAGAAAATATTTTGATACGAGTAGGAAAATTTAAAAGGAAAAACACCCAAGGAGGACCTTCAGATGGATCAATACACGAATTTAAATAATGTAGCTTTACACATCTGACTAAACTTCACTGACCATCTGACTAAATGGGCTATTTTTACTAAGTTTCTGATCTTTACACCAGCTCCGAAACTAGGTAGAAGTTCACTTGCTGGAACCTAAGCTGAGTAGTTTGTTAAAACATTTTATTAGAATTGAGTTTCTCCTATAGAGCTGAGTGATTGTGAATTGATTTCAAAAAGGACAGAGTCGTAAGAGCAACTATATGCAGACCTGTAATAATACGAGTACCACTAAGCGGGACTAGTCCGATTGTCTGGAACTAAGATTTAGATTCATCGAATATCTATATTCCAAATTTGATACTGACAAGTGCCAAATAAGTATAATGAAGGGTAGTAGATTAACACTCCAGTCACTCTCAGATAAGTACATTAAAATGTTCAAGTACTTTCTATTCTTCAACACCAAACGATCAGCGTGTTTATCTCCAAATCCATGACAAATCTAAAATATGTGGGGCTTTTTCCCTCCTTTAATAAGATTTTAGGTTAATTTCATACGTCTGCAATAGTTCAATTAATGTTTCTTTCCAAGACCGCGCGCGCGCGAAACTTCTGCACCAGAACGAAGTCATCTGCCAAAAAATCCTCTTCAAGCTTCATAGAAAATGTTTTTTCAATATGTCTTAAGGGACTCAACAATCTTCGCAGTTTAACACAGATTTTTGCTGTTTACAATATGAGCAACTTCATACAGTAAATTGATTGGTAAAGTAGAGCAAATTGATTGGTGAAGTAAAGCGAATTGATTGGTAAGTAGATGTTAAACTAAACTGTAAAATGTTTTTATAACTTCCAACATTTGACATTAATGCCAACCTAAATAATACGGAACTTAAGTGATCCAGTAGGAACAGTATGTAACTTTTCACTTAAAATGGTAAGCATCATTCCTGTAAACCTGTGTACCTGTCATGACAAAAGATACTAACCTAAGTCATTTAAATAGGCAGAATTCAATTATCTGATGATTCGGAACTAGTATCGCTGTGAAACTGCACAGCTCATCATCAACAGTTCATGAGTTATTGTTGAAAGTAAGGTGGAAAAATAAAGGAGAGATGAGGGAATGACTGTGCGTTGTTGACTACACATCATTATTGAAGCAAAACATGCGTCTGCTGTTATTTTTCTTGGCAACATGAGAACAGTGATAGAATGTGACAGACCACGTCGAATCATGTGTTTAAAATTATACTTTTATGTTGATGTGCCTTGTATTCAATCATCAACTGATCTACTATTTGCCATTGATCTTAATTTATCATGTAGGACAACTTCTAACATCCATATCCTCATAGTTTAATGTCTACATATCAATTCTGTGTGAGCACCAAACCAAGTGGCTGTTTTTGTATCTATTTGTCCGTCCACGTGGTATAGGTGCATACAATGACAGCTTGGGAAAATACCAACGAACCATACTGTTATGAAGATACTAATTATGAGTTTTCAGTTCATCTTAGTCTATTGTTTGTCAAAGTTGCTTAGGTGAGTTTTTCAAGTTAAACACACTCTTAATAACATAAATGCCGCTTCATATTCTCTGCAACAAATTACACATTGTTTCCAGATTCACATGCCTTCCATATCATAGAAGAGGACTCTATGTTTAACAAAGATGGTGATAGTAATATTTTGAGTCTTCGAAGCATGGTGTACAAATATAATGTGTTTTAAATATTTAAAGATTATGTTTCGTTATTTGAATGTGTCTTTTAACTGACTTTTGTAACTACGTATTATAAGCATTCAAGAAAATATATGTTTATCTTAAATATATTATTTATTTATGATTTTTTATTGTATTTTTCTAACATTACATTTTTAAGAACATTAAAAGATAAGGTATATACCATTTTCATGTTTCTAAAATACATGGTGCTGCAAGCTGACTTCAGTATTTCCAATTGCAATAACACAAATAATAGTAAAGGTAATGAGGTAAGCGTTACCTTGTTTGAGAGAGATCATAAAGTTGTGTGACATCGTGGCTCAGTCACCATCATGCGTTGGAATGATGAACACCGTGCATTTGTCGTAGTAGCTTATTCTTTCAAACGATGCTTCGGTTATTTCAACTCAGTGCGCTTCAAAAAATCTCTTCAATATTGCACCTTTGGGACCTGTCCCAAATCAGAAATCTATTCTTTTATGGGTGACAATGTTCTGGGAAACTGGTTCTGCCATGAAAAAAAGAGGTAGAGATGTACATCCCATCAGATCAACTGAGAACATCAAAGCAAAAGAAAGTGTCATTTCTGGGATCATCTTCGTAATTGGAGCGCAAACATGAGTCTGCCGCTTGAACTTCCAATTGTTTAGTCAACGGAATTTTGCACGGTTAATTTCACTTTCTTCCGTATAAGCTAGCCACTGTTGACGAACTTTCAAAACGTAAAAGCTTGAAGAAATGCAGGTTAAGCATTTCTGGTTATGTATCTTAAGGCGTGCTTGTCTCTATCAGTGACGAGGCTCTTTTACATTTGATTGGTTTTGTCAATAAGCAAAACATGCGCTGTTGGGTTGTCGTAAACCCCTGAGAACTTCATCAGAGGTCTTTGAAATCACCACGTGTCACCGCATGATGCGCAATCTCATCAATGGGAACTGTCGGCCTATGGTTTTTCGAGGAAATGGAACAGATTATCAGAGCTACTTCAAACCGTTATATGTGAACATGTTGGAAGAATTTTTTCAACGATTTGGTGGAATGCATTTAGAAGAAGTCAGGTTTCAGCAGAACGGAGCAACATCCCATACTTCAGGGGTTGTGCAGTGAAATCATTTCTCCGGAAGCCTCATTTCAATGAGAGGCGATTTGGAGCGCCAAGCACGTTCTTTCGATTTGGCCCCATGAGATTTCTTTTTTCTGTGGGTATTTAAAGTCACGTGTCTATACTGACTGCCCACAAATTTATGAAGACCTGAAAATAAATATTCAAAGAGAAACGGCTAATATACCTATCAATATGATGCAAAAATTGGTGAGAAACAGCAGAATTCAGTTCCTCCAGTGCATCGCCAAAGGCAGGTGTCACTTTCCCAAAATAATATTTAAAACAATGTATATTAAAATTTCAAGTATGTAACTTTTGTATACAAAATTAAGCAAAAATGTATCTTTAACACTTTTTGTCTTATTGCAATACAAAAAAGGAAGCTTAGCTTGCCGCACCCTGTATGAATAGTTTATCAAACACACAATTTGCAAATGATGGCTACACAAGCTAGGTTATTTCACACATTAAAATCTCAATCATTACTCTGAAATACAATTTAGCATTTAAATGGAGTTATAAATGCTCAAAAACAACAGCTATTATTCTAAGTGGAATGAGAACGAGCAACTGTTACTGACACAAAATCACACATTTGTATAATTTTTAATGCTGTAAAAGAGACTATTTTGTAAAGCTCTAAATTTTATCTTCTTTCAGTTAGACATATTCATTAAATTAGTCTAAGAAAATATAAATTTCCTTACAGATATATTTTTATATAAAGCATATATACTCGTTCTCAATTTAATTGAGAAAATAATTTGCGAATGTTTAAATCATTTTCATTATTTTTAAAAAAGGAATAATTTTAACACATATAAACAATTTATTCATTTTTAATACAAATGCTTCATACTACACATACTTTTGATACCAATTGAAATATAATTTTTTCCTTTTTGATTCCTTTGAATTATTCCACATTGAATAACAGATATGCCTATAATAGTTTTAATTTTTTAAGTTAGGATTTAACTTACATTTTGTTCTTTAACTTAAAAGTATTGGGATAAATTAATTACTGAATTATCTCTTATTTAAATTAAGCAATGAAATATATATACCAATTAAAACATTTTTTATTAATTTAGTCCATTTTGTTATCAATGAACTTTATTTAAGCATTTAATGTACCTAATACTTAAAAGGAAGTAACAGTATATATTTAACTTATTATTAGTTATTAATATCTGAATATTTAGAATATTTTTAATTAAGTATTTATACTATATTTTAATTCAAGTATTCACTAATATAACAATATGCATGTTGTATGTAACATAATGTAAAAATTTTAAAGTATTAATTTTATCGTGGTTTTATTAAGTTGGAAAGGTACATTTTTTAAGCAAACAATTAGTAATTTGCATAACCTCATAGAATATACGAGATAATATGCAAATGATGCGACCGATATGTCTCGTACCGTAATTCTCATTAATAAAGCTCGACGTGATGTATCTGCGGAATACAATTAATGGCTGATGAGGGCGATTAGACGGCGGAGATTATCTGATGTTCAAACTCAAGTGGAGTAATCTCAGATGGTATTTAATGAATTTTAGAAGCACATTCCGCGAGGAAATTTACTTTTATCAATACATTTTGGCCATTTCATATGAATAGAATTACTGTGTACATCTTTTCATTACTATATATTTTACAACATGATTTTCTAATGCAAAATCATTAATAGCTTTCATTAAGGGAATTTTTCAATCAAAATTATTTAGAAATGGAAATGCTTTCATAGTTGATTGTGATATTTTTTATTGATGATATTATTTTTATTTTTTAATACTGTCTTCTTTGATGATTTCTTTTTGGATTGTTTTCTTGGAGGACTGGGAAATTCATAATAATTAAATGATAAAAATTGAAAAAAATCAATCCATTTGCTTGTTTATTTAGAATATTAAATCCTAAAATCATCAAAAAGTAATTTTCCAGCTATTGATAGCTCCATCTATTAAAACTTTGAAAAACTATTGAGAGAACGCAATGAAATCTTAATAACCTTCTATAGAAAATATTTTGTGGAATATTATCAAGCACTGATAAATAGTCGCACATTATAATCGAATGAAATATTAATTTAAATAGTTATGCTCAACTATCATCATTAATTCCTAAACAAAGGCATAATTTTAACTTTACTAGAATATGTTCTACTGGAATTAGAAAGTTATATAGAACTGGATCTGAAATTCTATGGCTGAATGCTCAATATTTTCGTTTATATATTTTACATATATTGCAATATTATCACGGTATAATAGATGTTATGCATGCCAATTTCTGTCACATTACTCCACAGACTTATAGTATATCTATAAAGAATCTCTTGATAAATACTGATAAATGTACACAATAAAGTCACCATTACCTTACAAAATAAGTCCTTTTAATAAAGTTCCCTTTTCACTTCAAATGCACATAGATTTTTAATTAAGAATTTATATTCTCACTATGCCTTACATTTGGATTCAAACATGTATTGTTGAGAATTCAAGTTATTATACACGTTTCTCACTAGGTACTTCGAATAAAGTATTCAACACGTAATTCGAATTTTGTATTCAGTGACGTCTCTATCTCGTTAATTTTGTAGTGACTGAAAGCTCCTCCAAATTCTAACTGAATTATTGATAGTTACAGAAGCTATAACTCAAGCTGAATTACTGATATTGTTGTTGCTAAATACAAATCCCGTTCCGAAAATGAAAAGAATGTACATAAAGTTTTAACATTTTCAAAATAAATTTTATATGGATATAATAGGATTTGTGTGTGAGTTTTGTTAATAAAAAAGCTTCTTAATCCTAAACTCCTCAAAATTAATATGAAAGGAAATTTATTTCTAATTAAACGTATGCCGATTAGTTGTTGGTAATTTAGTAAATCTGTAATGCAAAAGTCAAATGAAGATGATTTATAATGAACATAAGTGCTTAAATTTTAATTCTTTAAATTAACTATGTAAATTGATTATTAATCTATTTCTTAAGATACTTAAAAAATTGTATTAATAAAAAGGGTAATATTAACCAATTTTCATAATTTCTCGTAAATATTTATTTGATATTAAAAAATAATGGCATTTTTCAAATTTAATTAATGGTATTGTTACAAATTCGAAAAGAATAAAAGCAATAACAATTTAAAATGAGAAGCTTTTCATTTGTATAAATATGATATAAACAAATCAATATCCTATATGAAAATTTTAGAACTATGTAAACAACATTATAAAACGCAATTATATTTAACATCAAGTTTAGAATTTCTTGGATAAATATCTCATAAAAAATCAACAATTCAAAAGGATATTTATCATGATATTTATCGTACAAATAATATAATATGCAGTTGTTGAAAATCTGACCAGAATTACACTTCAAAGTCTTGTTATGATTATAATTGTTGTGATATAAAAATTATAATTATAATTGAATTTACAAGAAAAGCACTTTATAAATACAGGAAACTTAATTTGAGTGAGTAAAATGTTTTGAATAGGGAATTAAAATCATTTTGTAAGAAAAATAATAAAATTTGTGTAATGTTTTATATGAGTAAACTCAAATGTAATCAATCATTCTTTTGTACAGTTACATTTGTCTGTAAAGCAGAACTAACGTTTCACAATATAGAAGACGCAAGTTCCTGTATAAAGATGCAGGCATCTTTACATAGTGAGGCATCCAATGAGCTAGCCATCGTGACATCTGAAGTTGATGGTTTTATATACATAAGAAGCAAGGCCAAATAGATCACCAAAGGTATCACTTCATATGGAAGGCATTGCAAAGAATCTTCGTTTGAATGGGGATTCGATCTAATCTACTTTTCGATTTCGAGAACATCACCCAAACAAGCAAGCCATCCGTGGGATTGACCTATAGAACACTTTTTTTTCGATAGATAAAAATAGTAAATACTATTATTTGTTTTAGTTCTCTATAATAATGTAGCAAGAAGAGAGAATATGAATTCACTTATATTTGCTTCTTACAATAGTAGTTAGTTACCAGACGATTTTAAAATTTCAGAAAGAATCAAATGCCTCCGTTCTTGAAGCGAGAAGAATTCCGAACGGTATGTCTTGTTCCATAAGCAACTTTACAATAAGCTCAAATTTGCTTTAAATACGGTTTAAATTAATTACAAAAATGGATTTTAGCACATTTGTTAAATTATGTAGTGACAAGCATCACGTAGTGAGATTCATTCCATTTCATGTAGCTATTTTCATTTCAGCATCATATGAAAATTTAGCAGAAATGTGGTATATGGATTTTATTTATGGACTCAAACTGTATGCTTTATATAAATGCAGTTTATGTTTGTAAATCTTGCATATCAGCCTCCATCAAATTGCTGCCTAAAATAAGGAATTTTTTCAGATTATTTCGAAGAGTATTAAAATAATTAATTTTAAAATATAACCCTAGCATACAAAATTTATGTTGTTTTTGTTTTTAAATATTAAACATCAATGTTTCTAACTAACGATTCCTATTCTCTTATGAATGCGTCTACAATATGTAGTGAAATGAGTTATTCACATCTTGATTCGAATGACCAATGTCTCTAGATGACGTTATTCTCGTAATAGCGTGAAACAGCTAATTCACAATCTAAATTGCTCAACATTTATTTCATGATCCCTGAAGGAATTCATTAGCTTCAAAATTCATTACGCACGCAGCAGCATTAATAAGATTATTCTTGCAGAAACAAGAATTGCTTTTAGAAGATGCGAACAAATGATGAGGTATGTCATC
This sequence comes from Latrodectus hesperus, assembly GCA_037975125.1. Taxonomy (NCBI): domain Eukaryota; kingdom Metazoa; phylum Arthropoda; class Arachnida; order Araneae; family Theridiidae; genus Latrodectus; species Latrodectus hesperus. The sequence goes on along the minus strand of JAJQOW010000018.1, from coordinate 3,471,582 downwards.
ATTCTCATGGCAATAAAAGGGAAACTTTACTCCAGTAGCATTTAGTAATTAAAACTGAAACACTGCTAATTAATTTTAAATGTTTTTGAAGAATGAAATGTAAGATTCATTTGTCCTTTACAGTCACAGTTTTGTCTAAGAGAAATGTTGTGGATTTAATTAATTGCAAGTATCAGCTTTTGATTAAATATTCTCATTTAGATGGTTGAAAAATTATTTATAAGAAATTCCAATAAGCTTAAATCACATTTTACTATGTTGTTATTGTTGCACCGACATGCTTCTCCTAACCTGAGTGGAGCTCTACCACTTAGACAGAAGCAGCCGGGTGGTGTCTTCGGGATTTCGAAGCAGGCAGAAGACCCCAATACTTTTCCTGACACCCCTAGAGATATCATTTCACTCGGAGGAAATTGCAACCACCAGGACATTTTTAACGTGAGCCATCCGCCTGAACACGACTGATCTTTGGTTAATCCGAGATTCGAGCTCACTGCTTTCCGACAGTGAGGACTGACACTCTAACCAACCAGGCCACCACAGCTACATTTTACCATGTGAAAAACTTATAGTTTAATAATGCATGTGTCTCGCTTTTAGTACATTGTAAAATCATCAACTTATCAGTATACTGAATCGCATTTAATAGGTTTTTCTTTAAAAAATTGCACTAAAAAGTGACTATTATAATTTAACTCTAGATGCTGTTGAAAATCATACAGAAAAATAAAAGTAAAAATAGTTTAAAAGTACAGAAAATACTTTTTTTACATAAAAAATTTAAGCATTCATTAAATATCTATTTAATTTAAAGTGTTAAGTAAAATTTATTTGAGAAGATTGTTGTCTATGTTATATTGGATATTTGTCATAAAAGTAAAAACTATTGCAATGTAATTTAATATTATGATTCAGAAATGAACTTATTATTACCCAAAGAGAGCGTTATTTACTATGCGAATAGTAATTTCTATAGGTTAATTTTGTGTAGAATAAAAAATTTAACTTATGATGAGCATGAAAATGAAATTAAGATACACATGCTTACATGTGTATACATACATTAATATTTATATATGTGTGTGAGTGCATGAACTCACGTGAAGTATATTGTAAATTCAGAAGATTTAAAATAATAATATAAGTAATAAAATAATAAAAACGAATTAAAAATCAGCGGCTATAGTGAGAATATTTTATAAGTCAAAAACACCTTAATAATTGAGCTGGGCGTTTATAACTAAAAACCCAATTTTGTTAATACACTCAATTTTTTATTATTAACCATAAAGTGGTTGTTTCTTTTTTCCCAGTTGAGCGATCCTGAGTACGCCACTTTATTGCGATTCTCATTGGTTTAAAATATCCATGACGTCAGATAACGTTTCATGTACGTTACATCGTATTGAGAAGGTATTGTAAATCCGGCTTGTCGACGAATAGGCTGCCTATCTTCAAATCGCATTCTTCGAAAAATACATCCCTGATTTTTACCAGTAATAAAGAAGCATTTTTTAATTAGAATTTTACCGTTTGTAGAAGTGATCAAAATCAGGAAATTTACCTGCTGTTCTTCTAAATAATTACTTTTCAAATTTTCACATCTTTAGCGATATAACTTCCGAAATTGATCACGTTGAAAACAGAGCAGAAGAAAAAGCAAAATAAAAAGAGAAAACACCTCCTTATTGACAAGGACGATTTTAATTTAAAAAATTTATTAATTAATAGAATTTTAATTAATTATTACATTATTTCAATTTTTATTCATTCCACCTCTTGTTTAATGAAAATTAAAGATTTGTGTGTTTCGGCAAGACTAAATATATTGCACCTTACATCGATATCAGAGTTAAAAGTGTGATTTTAAACAGAAACAAAAATCGTTTCAGCTTTTCCTAACGGAAATCCCATGTACTCAATTAAAAACCATAAAAATACTTTAAATGGGAGTAAAATCATATTAATGTGATTGAAAAACATTTATTTGTCAATATGATTACTACTAGGTTATAGTTTTTATTTAATGATATTTATAAATAAATTTATTGTTTACATTCCCCATGTAACAGATTAATTTTTAAAGTAATTAATTATCGGTAACCCTCATATAAACCGACACTCCCTCCTAATAACTTGTATTTAACGTTTATGTTTGAATAATATCATTGAGAAGATTCAGAATAATTTGTTTTTTTATGCAAGCACTAATGAACAATTCAGCAATTACCAAAATCTTGCTTTTTTGACTACTTATGGACAAAATTTTCTTTTCACTACAACTTGTCCTTGTCAGAATATTTATTTTCCTTGTTGGAACAATTGAAGTGCGATTATCTCACCAAAGTGATCGATCAAAAAGTCGAACAACTTCTACAGCAAGTCCATTCATAAATTGGATATGTTCCCGATTTTCATATTCCTGGTACTTTTATTTCCCAATAATGGAGGAAAATATAAACTTTTACGTCAACGGTAACCTATAAATCGTACAAAATAAATTGCTGAAAACCGCTTTTTCTACAGGCAAGTTGAATTTCCTACGCAAAAGTGAAACCAATAAATCGGTTCCCGATATTTTGTGCATTATCACAGATTTTTGGCTGTAGTTTTGACGCATATGATGATTTCAAAGGAAATGGATGGGAAATATGATTGAATCAAAGCTTTGAATTTATTGACAAGAATGGAAATATTTTTTTTCAATTTTGGGTTTGATAAAATATTACGTTTAGTAATATATTATTAATTATAAAAAGTTTACATTAAAAGAAAAGATTTCGCTTTGTATTTTTTAATATAATTTTTCATGAATAATATTTTATGCAATTTAAATCTGATATTTCTGTCCCAAATAATATTAACATAATCTATTTGTAATGTTCTCAAATATGTCCTAAGACGCTGGTGATGATTAAAGCTTACATTTTTTATAAATATAATGTTATTATATGATTTGGGTATGAGATTTATGACTAAATCAGGGATTTCAATACGCTGAAAAAATGGAAAACGAATATGTGGTTTTGGATTTTGTTTTAGTATAAGTCTTATATAAATACTTTTTAAGTTTCTTTTAATGCTCAATTTCATCAATTTCCTTAAATATTTTGTAAAATATTATGTATTTATTTGAATAAATATATAATTGTATTCATCCATTGGGTTCCTTACTAACGATATAGAAAAATAAACTTAACATCTATGATGAGCAACGTCATAGATGTTAACGTCATAGATGAGCAATCTGACGTTATGTCAGACATAAATAATGTCTTAAATTCATGTTTTATATATAAAAGCCTATATAAGCAAATGGTGATTTTTTAAAATTAGTTTTAGTACAGAATCGAATAGTAGGATGTGAAATATTATATTTTCAGTAACATTATTCGAAATGAAGTACATTTTAATGTTCATATTATAAATGTTGAATGGGTTCAATTCATACATAAATAGCATGATTTTGTAATAAATGTAAGCATATAGCTTTGTATTATTACACGAAAATAAAAACAATTTGCATTTTTATATTCATTACATTTGGTTCAAATGTGTTTATTAAATATGAATAAAAACTTGTTTACATAAATAAAATTGTTTTGTCTCATATACAAACTTTTCCCTTAAGAAACTATAATTTTATTCAATTAAAACGTATGCAAGTTTGAGTAAAAAAATTTAAATGTTAATAGTAAAATTACGCATAAAATTCAGTCCCCATATTCAGATATGGATCATTCGGGAATCTATATGTTATGCAATATTTCCAAATGCTTAAAAAAGTTTATGTTCTTAATAAAAAGAAAGATTGGGTTTAAATAGCCACAACATTTCTTATTCATAGTTTTGTTGAGAAAAAATTTCATATTCAATACTTTTGTATGGAAAAAAATATGCTATACACAAAGAGCGGTCAATGTTTTTATTCAAATTTTGATACATACTCACTAAAACAATGCAGATATAATAAACATTTGCATGTCATCCTCATTTATAAGGAAAATCTTTTTTTATTGAATTCATTTATCTTCATTCACAAAACCGTTCACCAGGTTTTATATCTAGTAATCTAAAAACAGTTGCTTTTTGCCAACTCAGTCACTAGGAAGGGTCAGGTTACTTTCTGATAACACTTTCAAACGAATAAAAGACTCATTACTATAGAGAAGAAAACAAATCAGTTCTTTTATCATGCTTTTTTCTTTATCAAATATAAGTATCAACAAATCATAAATATTTTCTATTTTTCGATACCTAAAAAAATAATAGTTTAGTAATAGCATATGGCATCTTGCCAAATTTCATTTGGCTGGGAAACAATCAGGAAATCATTCAAGGTGTGAACAAAAAAGCCAAATTTAAGAGAATAACGCAAAAGAGAAAATCACTTTCATCCTTAAATTTGATCGCTCGAATAAAAAGTTATACTTTGTCCAAGAGAAGTTTTAAATATCATCTAGTTTCGATAGTTTTTCACTTTTAAAAAAGAATTTGAAATGTAATAAACTGAGTTGACTTTTTGCAAATATAAATCAGCTTATTTAATATCCTCTTTTTGTACACTTAATTTTTAAATGTATGGAAAAATTATTTTTGCAAAATTTATAATTTCTGCTGCAAATGTGTAATGAATTCAGATAAAAGATTTGATATTTCCATTCTGTTATAATATAGACGTAGATTTTTCTACTTTTAATTATGAGTTCAAATACATAAATATTCAGATATTTGAAATTTTAAGATTTGTTAATTATTAATTCTTACTAAATTATTAATAACCATAAAGTAGTCGGTTTGAGAATCCGTTTCTTTCGTTCCAGTTGAGATTATGGCAACATCACTTTGTTATAAATCGCATTAGCTTAAAATATCTATGAAGTCAGATAACATTTCATCTACATCATAAATTATTAATTACGACATCACACTGAGATGGCGTCATACATCCGACTTGTCTACGCAATTTCTGCCAGCCTTCAAATCGCATTCTTCGAGCGGCAGCAAACAAAGCCAAATTCACCATCAAATCTCTGAGAATACTGTCGAAGTTCATTTTTTAATAAAGAGATTTCTTGTATAAGGAGCAAAACATTGGTTTGAGAAGCCGTTTTTCATTGATTCAAGCCGCTAACACATGGACAATAGAGCAGGGCACAGGTGCCGTATAATCCATGCGCCAAATCCTGAGATTGGCGATTTTTTGGCGGATATTCATTTGTATGTGGTAACCTGATGATTATTATTACGTCATACAGGTGAAGACCAATAAGAATTAAGGTGAAAATTCAATTTTAACAACCCTAGTGTTTACGTCATCGCAACGAAATTAAAATATTTTGTTTCCTTTCAGCATTTTACTAGAAATTTTTGCGAGTTAACTTCTTTTTTTTTTTAAAGATTTTTTTTTTAGTGTTTTACAATTTGCTTTACATTTTGGATACTTAAATTCCATGTTGAATTGCTCTTTTTCATTACTTTAAGAATTTAAATTGAATTTAAAGTTACTGTTTAAAATTGTGTCGACACATTCTTTCTTTAGTTTATGCATGACATTCTTATAATTTATATTATTACTATAAAATACTATATAATTTGTATATACATTTTTAAAATTATTGTTTCAATATTTAATTTCTTAAAAATATTCTACTTAACAGTTTAATTTGTACTTAATAATTTATATTTATTCTTTTCCGAATATTGCTTTATTTTTCATTATTATTCGTGTTCGGATTCTTCTGGAATCTTCGTTAGAATTCGTATTCTGGTTTTCTTAAAACTGATATTTACTTTTTCGAAGTTCCCATATTTTCCTCATTCGCATTCGTTTCCGAAGTAATTTCAGAAATGAATACGAATAAGGAAAATATTTGTATTTTCTAATGTTTCACTTTCTGTTTTAATGTTTCATTATTTTTTAAATCTTATTATTTCAATAATATATATTCACGCTCTTTATTTATCAGGTTTAAATTTAATATTTAGACATGTAAAGTTTTTCAAAAACGATTTTATTACGTCACAATTACAACATATTCGCGCGGCATTACGTCACAATGACGACATCTTGGCAACATTTCGTCTTCGCCAAAAAAATCAGCATTTGTAACCATGGATTATACGGCATCTGTGCCTAGAGCAGAAGAAAAAACGAAATGAAGACAAGACAAAACAACCACTTTTTGGTTAGTTTAAATTGGTAAAGACAATTTGAAGTTTTAAGTATTTCACTAATTAATAGAATTCTGAATTGGTAATTGGAATATTTGTAATCTCTTTTAAATCTTAAGACTAATTCCTTGCTTACGCCAACAATTGTTTAGTTTTTACTTAATAAAATAATATTTAAATAAGTATTCTAAGTATTGAAGAATATTTTCTATATTTTTTTACATTATCAGAATCACGAAAATCTTTACATTGAAGCAGTTGAAATAATCTTTTTAGTTATGAAGAATCAGTTTAAAAAATATATATCATAGATATTTTATTTGCTTCTTTAAGAGATTTTTAAGAGCAAATAAACTGAAATTTAAAGTTATTCGGCATTTTAATTTTAGAGTCATTATTATATTGCAAAATATTCTCGGTGTGAAAGAGTGTGAATTATTCATTTTTAATCTATTACAATATATAATTCATTATTCCAAAAAATAAAACATATTATAAAAAGGAAGAAATATTTATTTCATTATCATAAATTGCAATTAACTTACATATCCAATGTATTGTTAATATATTTTATTGAAAGTTGATTATTTAAAGATACACTTTTATGAATTTGCCAACATTAAAATGTTGATGCTAATTATTTAAAATATTTTAGAATTAACTTTTTCAGATTTTTAGAATATTTTAGAAAGAATTAAATAAAATAATTACACATAATGTGTTTGTAACCAAATGTTATACATTTAAATAAACATTTTTTTTCAAAATAATCTAAAAATGAATTTTAACATGATTCTAATCCAAACTGTAACTGTAAGATTTTTGACAATTAGCTTTTATCGCTCAATGTTTAAGCAGCTCCTTATTAGGACCATAACCTGTGTCTTGATTGGAATGGAAAAGCGCAAAGTGTTGAGTGAATAATTATCCAGTTAATGGTTTTCTGTTGCCTTCTCTTTGACGGTAATTTATCTTAACGAAACAAGGAATCCCGTGTCCAAATAAATTCCAAACATACCTTCGGCAATCGACGGTTAACAGTTAATTCATATTTCGTCCTTAACTGTAACATCCGAATTCAATGATGGCATCTAATTGCAGAACAGATCTGATCTGATTTCAGGCGTTACATCAATTGTTGATGACTTCATTGTTCTTGATGCCTATTCCGGTAATACCCACAAAAATAAACTCAATATTGCAGAGCAAATATTTTCAGCATCTGAACGAGCATTTCTAAAGGGATGGTTGAGATTTATTTTCTTATTGTCATCTGATAAACGATTTCCGATACTCGAGTAAGTTTAATGAATGAGTGTTATTGATAAGAGTCGATTGCCGATTAATTTTTTTTTTTTTGCATATCTAGAAACCATGGTAATTCATCACAGACGAAGATAAGACGGTTTTGGATTTTTTAAGCATTTTGCTGAATTGCACGTCTAAGATTCGCTGAAAGAATAAAATATAGTTTAATGATGGATCTGTAGCCTGTTCAATAATAGATTAAAAACCTCATTATTTTATTCATTAAATAATTCATAAGAAACAAACTATATTAACTGTTTTCTAGTATTCTTAAAACTTAATGAACAAGAAATAGGTATCATACGTCATCAATCAGAGAAAAGTATATAGACATTATTATCAAAAAATAGGAAAAAATAATTTCCTGAATAAAGTTTTTTTTTCCAAAAAATATTCAGTGTTGATCAAGTTGGATAGGATAGCAAAAACAAAAATACGTTTAAAATTAAAAGTGCATAACGAAGAAATTGGCATTTGTTTCTTAAAGCTTAAGATTATTTATGTGATTGGAAATCTTGGCTATCATCAAAAAATAATATAACCCTGTTTGCTATTTGGGCATTGATGATGTCATGTTGAGATTTCATGCTCTCACGCGAAAAAAGAATGCTTTTATGTCTTGTTCCGTGAGGAATACAGATGGCTGTGCACTGAAACTATAAATCTCGTAAATAATTTCTAGTAAATATATTTGCGTTCCTATAATGTTTCTTAATAATAAATAGATAAATGTAGATATTGGAGAATTTTTCTTTGATCATGTGTATAGAATTTTGAGATGGAATGTTCCTGAATCTGAATCCCGGGACTAATAAGAGTAAATTTTCTCTTATAAGTTGGTAGTTTGAATTATTAGCACAAATATCAAAATGATTTAATTAGTTATCTTGTTATCGAGACTCATAAAGAAATGCCCTTAAATTTGGATTTCTAATATAATGAAAATTTTAATCAATATGCAACACACCTTCGAATGTTAAGTTTTTCTTAACATTCGAATTTGTTTAAGTGTGTTGCGTATTCATTAAATTTTGGAAGCTTTAATGCACAGAATGATTTTTAGAAATTTCTATTTAGTTTTCTTTTTTTTTTTTGCTTTTGGAAATTTTTGGTTAAAATTAAAATACAGCAATGTTGACAAAGATTTTTTTAGCGATTTAAAGCTTAACGTATCTAATTCAAATTTTATAAGGCATTGAAAACAATTATTTTGCCATCCATTCATTCGTTATTTACCACACAGATTACTTTATAACAATAGGTTACAGCAAAGTCTTACTTCATCACTTTACAATTCAGAATACCATTGCAAACTTCTCCCGTAAAATGTTACGCAAATGTTCTTAAACTTATTCTCCTTTTATAAAAATACATCTTTTGTGAATGCGTAAGTCGCACTGCGAACTTTCACAGAATAAGATTAATTTAGTTTTCTCTACCGAACAAACGCTTCTTCTAAAGTAAACATTTTAGAAAGCGAAACGTTTTTCTTTCAACAATTCGCACTTTTGAGAGGATGATAAAGTATTAATGAGAGCTCGGGCTGTTCGCTCTCAAGGAATTTCAGCCACCTATTTATTATACATGTGAGAAACGTGCTTTAGATCCAAGTGCCATTAAAACGGTTGCAGTTACAGTGCATTTATCTTCAGCGGAGGCGCATTCTTCTGGAATAGTAAAAACCAATCAAGCGAATTTGAAGAGCTTTATTCTCCTATCAGCTCAGGAAATGATTATTCTCAAATTGAAGAGCTTCGTTCCAATGCTTGAAGAAGTACTTCATTCTAATTCGTGTCTGAAATTTTCTTGCCAAATGAAATGGAAACCTTGATAGTTGAGCTGCAAAATGAACTTATCTTGAGTGCAATTTTTAGTCACGTGAACAGTCCCCTCCAATCAGATGTTTTCATGCTTTCGATACTTAACTTTAATCTATTTATATAATATAGCTGATGACTTGTGTGGATGTTATCCAACAATTCAAGTAGAAATTTCCCCTTACTCAAGATATCAGCTTAGTACTTTGAATAAAATTGTGATAGAAGAGACGATGAATCAGAATAAATAGCACTTGTTTCCATAGAGCAAATTCAACAGCAGAAGAGGGTACATTAAAAAAATAGGGAATAGAGAGTTAAGTTTGTAGATTTCTTTTTATTTTGAAGGAAAGAGAGTTCTTTGCGATTAAATATAATTTATTTTTCATGAGTTGGTAAAGACTAACTCATAGGAAATAACAATTTCTGTAAGCTACATAAATGTGTTTAATTTTTATTTATGAACCTAATGCATTTCAGATTATACGCAATACGTTTTATTGCTTACGCGCGCGATACATACTAACGTAATACTTATTTAAATTACAATACTTCTTTTCTATCAATGTTTACTCAGTTACTTAAAATTTCCTAATTAACTAAATTATATAAAATCTCTTTTATTATAGTAATTCACGTACATTTCAAATGAAACCCTTTTAATATTAAGATTGTTTTGTATAATAATACACTTTGGGACATGTTTATGAAGCTTTTCATAGATCGAGGTCTGAATATTTAAATAGTCACTATTATCAAGAGTACTTTAGTAATGTATGATTATAAAATCGTTGAAAAAAATAATCCAAATAATAAAAATCACGATAAATCCTGAATTATATATTTCAATACAACATTTAAAAATTTCGTACATTTAATATCTTCTAAGCAAACAGCCAAAATTGAAAAGAAAATCCTTTATTTTTATTTTTGTAATTTTAAATAGTATTTCAAAATTTAAGATATCTTGAGTAATATTTAAAACATCAGAGGGTTAAAATCTTTACTTATATCAAAGGGTATAGTACTTTTTTAAAATATTTCATAAATGTAATCTTTCCAAAACAAAATGCCAAATATGAAACCAAAAATCCATTATTACATTATACTTATGAACAGTATTTTTAAAATTAATTTATCTTAGATGATTTCTTGTAGATAATAAAGACATCACGAGTAAAAGATTTTAATTAGAATTTAGATTACGAATTGCATGTTGTTAATTCCTATTTTTAAAACTTACGTAAATTATATCATTGAGCGAAAAATTATGATAGAACTGGAAAGGCTAGTACCTTATATCTTGTCCAGTCTACAAAAAGCAGTTTTTGTATTGTTTATAGCTGTTTTCAGAAAATATTATGCATTTTAATATTTTAAGGTATAATCAAAGAAAAATGAGCATTTATCTATAATGCTAAAGAAAAATTAGCGTTATAGAAATCTGTCGCTAATTGTTTTAACATTTTTTTCTTGCATAATTTTTGCTTCAATTTGATTATCAATAGAATATTATTATGCCTTAAAAAGGCACCTATACTGGGATATACTAATCTCTTTTATTTGAGATTATTTACTATTCATTCGAGTTTCTAAAGAAACTCTAACTTTTGATGTCAGTCGAAATATTTTCTCCTTTTCTTTAAAACCGAGAACGTGGCACAAAATAAAGTCAACATATAAAATAAGGAGGAAAAAGACTTTCTGCGTTGCTTTTACAATTTGCATATAAAGGGAAATTTCCGAGATATATCAGGAAATGTTAAAGAGATTCATGAACTTTCAAGTCCATAAAAAATCTTATTGAAGTCATCAAACTTTAACATGAAATCTTTGTAAAAATTTTTTGTGCTAGTAATGCTTATGAAAATTAATTTTATAGGCAATTTGGACATCATGGAATTGTTAAAACTCTCAAGGAGCAAAGAATATATCAATTACCATGCAAATGAGGTTGTAAAATCTCTTTTTTTCATTTAAGAAATGAAAAAAAATGGTTTTGCTTTGTTATTGGTTTCTTTTTCCTTAAGAAAATTCTTCTATTTACATTTTTTTTGAGTTTTCTTGTATATTAATGGATGGAGAAAACGATAATGCTTCAGTTGTGTATTAACAGCATTAATTTTAACGAAATTAACAACAACTAATATGTGTGTTCTTAACTTTCAAAGGAGACTTAATTGATACAAACAATATAATTTTACATGATATTATGAATATGATTTTCAGATAAAATTATTAATTAAAATACAGGAAAATTGTTGGCAATCAATAATTACATATTTCTTAAATTATAAGTTCGTGGAAGGAGCAGATTTTTTTATTCAGTATTATTTTCTTTACTTTTTACATTGTATTCATATACAATATTATTATTAATGTTTGTTATTTATGTATATGAACCCCCCTTCTTATTCAAATATTACACAAGTTTATTATTATTCAAATAATGATTTTGGAGTAAACGCTAAATAATAGCTACTACAAGTTTTTCGTGATTTGTACTCTTATGGTATAAAATGTATAAATTGTAAACCTTAAGTAATGAAAAATGTTACATTAACAACCAGTTGTTTCCAGAAAAATATAAAGTTAATGATGATTAAATTATTATAGAGCTCTGATTACCGAAACCATTAATCAAAGACGACAACTTGAAAGTTTAAACAGGCTCTTGGTTTTGAGAGCTTACGCCCCCCTCTCCATGAAATGTTCTATGAAGATCATTGAAGTCTTCGGAATTTTCGAAGGGTCTACTTTTTCCCAGCAAGAGGGTTAAAAAATGAATCTTTGCCTTCTGGGCTTTGGAGCAATGTCGCGTTTCCCACTGAGCTACCATGATCATGCAGTAATACTAAAGTAATATTAAAGCATACATTTCCGGAAACTTATTTGATGAATAAAAATTAATTTATTTGTTAATATGGCACTGATGGAATAATCACTAATGATAAATGACATCCTGTGAAACGAAGTTCAAAATAAGAATTGATTTTCGATATTCATTCAGAGCTTTTAGTGTATGTTGGTATTTTTAAAACTTTTTATTTAATTATTGCAAAAATTAAAGTTTGGTACAGTTACGAATGATTCTTCTAGTGATTTTCATATTATAAGTGAGTTTTCATATACATGTGACTTGTTTTTATTCATTTTTATTTTTTTAAGATTTTGAAAGAAATTTTTTATTAATCATAAACTAAGAAAAAATATTACTGATAAAACATCAATATATAATAATTACTTAAAAATTTAATTTATTTAAGATAAATGGCAAAAATGTTTTAAGACAACTCCAATAATATTTAATTATGATTTATTTGTCTTATACTACACAGGAAATATATTTGAAAATTTATTCGCTGTGTTATTATGATGGTTCATAAAGATGGGATTTACAATTTACGGAAAGGACATTCCCCGGGTTCTTACTACAAGTATTTCCTTCTTATTTGTCTTACTAAATACTGTAAGTTTCAGAAATTACAGTAAATTAATGGTTTGTTAAAAAGTTTTGGATTACTTTTTTATTTTAATTTGCTATAAACGATTTAGATTGAAAGAAAATTATACATTTTAAAGTAAAATTTAAATGTAAGAAATATTTTGCCTTAAAATTTAAGTAACATTTTTTTCACTTTAAAATTTAATTTTAAGGAAATTCTAATCTCTTATTAAAAAAATTTATTTCTTAGAACTAATTTAAATTCAAATGTTAACTGAAAATTTATTTATTAAAAAATTAAATTTAATTTAAAATTTAAATAGAAATTTTGATATGTTGTTTTGATATTTTATTTATGATAACAAAATTTTATGACATTGTGTAAAATATAGCGTATGATATGTATTTTAAAATTTTCTATTACAATTGATTTGTAATATGATATTGCCACAACATGTTTTATTATATCTATTTTCTAGAAAAAATTTTTCTTGCTTATAAATTGCTTTAAAGAACATTAGCGTAAATAATAATTATATCAAAAGTACTTTTCAAATACGAGATAGTTGAAATAAAAATAACATTTAAATATATTTTTTGCATGTGTACCTTTTTCTTCAAAGTATTTTTTTTTCTCAATTTTTTCAAGAACAATATAAAATATATAAAGTAAATGCAATTTAATAAGCCTCACCTTTCACGTTTTCAAACATAAAAACCGTATCAAAAGGAATCCAGAACCTCGAAAATTTTAATTAAAATCTTTTATTGAGATACAAAATGTTTTTACCCTTTAATTTTGAATAAAAAAGTATTTACAACTTGCACATTGCGTGTTTTTATAAGTTTTATTTCGTGTTTTGTGTTTTCTGTGAATACCGAGTAAGCTCAAAATACATACTTTTGAAAAAAATAGTTAAAAAAATTTGAAAATGAGATTTAAAAACAAAAGCGGATTGAACAAAAAACTATTTTTGCGAAATTTCTATCAAAGTTCTAAGAACAGACTTGTGTAAAACATATGTTTTGTACTAAGGATATTTTTGCGACATTTTCTTTTTTTCATTAGCAACTTTCATTCTCGGATTACAAAAGTAATTTAGAAGTAAATATGAAATACAGAAAAGTAAGAGAAAATTCTTAAGAAATAATAGTTCAGCAAAAGAATTAAAAAAAATTATATTAAATAAGTTTCGTGTAGACAAACAAAATGAAACTTTTCAAAAATATTTTCATACTTTTGCTAATTAAAATAAACATTGAAATATAATTTAATTCTTGTGTGAAGAGCAATCAAAAATATGCAAAGAACTAAAATTAATATGTGGGCGATGTCAAACAACATGTAACATAATTTAATGTGACTACGTATAATATATGCATACGAAACATATTTCTTATTTAAATATTTTGATTCAATGTACACTATCTAACACCTGAGATCTGTCTTAAAGCTTTTTTTAATTATTTTTATCCGAAAATAGCTGAAAGAGAATACAATCTCACTTGAATAAATGCCTCGAGGAGAAGAGAGAGAGAGTTAATTTTTTTTTAAACTTATTTGCAAAACATTAATAATTAGAGCATGCATTTCTTGTAGGGTGAATTGAAGCTTGACAAATGTTAGCATGTTGTATTTACTGTTGATACACAGGGAAGATAGACGCATTTCTAGTAAATGTGTCAGAGTTTAGCAACCCAATGAATTATTAGGAATGGTGTAGAGGAAATATTCTGGCAATAAATTTTGGATTTGATATCATAGAATATCATCGATAATATGTATATATAAATTGAATTATTTATTGAAAGCCTTTATCTTCTGAATACTATACAATTTGCAGCCGGATTTGACATGGAAATTATTTATTTTTAATAGCCGTAAACAATAACATATATAACATATTAACGTAACATATTAACAATAACATATTAACGTAAACAATAACAAAATGAATTTTCAATTAAACTTGATTTTGGGCAGAGCACAAGATAAATTAATTTTCTGAAAAAAAGACTCTAATTTCTGCGTCTTTCCAATGTATGTATCTTAACATCTTATTTCTCATTCTCAATTATTATTTTGTGTTGTTGGTTTGTGTACGTGTGTACAACAATATTTGGTACAAAATACAAACCAACTCTGACTATATCGGACGGGACAGGAAGGAAAAGTGTAAAAATTCAATCAGTTAGAGAATAATATATTAATTAATAAAAATAAAATAACAAAGGTAAATTTGACTGATGAAAAAATTTAATAATATTACAAACAAAATGATTAATAAATTAATTTTTCCATATTAGAAAGTTAATTTTTTTAAATTAATTATTTATTACGTTGAGTAGTTATAAAAATCATAAAATTAGTTATTAAAATAAGATTATAAGCATTTGACTTCGAATAGTTATGAGTTTTTATTACTTTCAATCTGAAATTTAAAAATTTTTTTGGCTTAAATGCACATATTTCTGCTTATAATAATTTCAGAGATTATGATAAATTTATTGAAATTTCTTTGCTGCACTAGATTTTAAATAAATAATTTTTAAATCATTAAAATTCATTTCTAAAATACGTAATATCAAAATGTAGTAAAATACATTCTAGTTTATTAAGGATTGATTTCGTCGAGGACTTTCATATTATTGAGTTAATAAATAGTTAAATTAAGACAAAATATTATTAATATTCTTCCTCATTATAAATTTAGCTTAATTTAATAAATCATTTTTATTATTTAAATTATTTATTTTCACTCTCGTATTGTAATTCTTTGTCTAAGTGTTTAAATGTTCTGTAAAGATCGTTTTAGCTGGACATAAAGTATAAGACTCGGCTAACTCCCCAACTCTTTTTTCTGTCATGATAAAAGAAACATCCCTCACTCGTTAATCAACAAAAGCTTGTTTTAAACTTTAGATTTAGAATTTTAGCAACATTAAAGCTCTTTGGGAATCATTTTACTAACATTGCAGAATTAATTTATGAATAAATGAAATTTATTTTATTAATGAAAATAATGATTTAACTAATTCATTATACTATCATAGTAAAGAAGCTTTTGTAAAAAATGTCGTTCTTTGATTTTTGTTGTTGTTGTTGTTTCTAATGACACTTGGACAAGCCAAGCTCACTATGCCTTGTATAAGTCAATTGGGAGCGTTTTTTGTTTTAATCAGAGCACCATGAAGGTGAAAATATGACTTTAGCTCTTCAAATCCTCTGGTAGATGGCAGCACCAGAGGATCTACTCCCTCAATTTTGGCATTGATCTGAAGGGGGAGTAAATTTCTCCAGACCATTACACCTATGGTAACTGCTCAACGACTGACCACAAGACTTTCAATTAAACAGATTTAATGAGCACGTATATCGCATGTACTCGGTGGGTCTTTGGCGGCATTGATAATCTTCCAGATGGAAGGTCGACATCCTAACCACTAGGCTACCACGGTCCTTCTTTGACTTTTAAAAGAGCTTTACATGATGTTTTCTTTGCATCACTTCCAAATAAATTCTTCTTTACAAATAAAATGTTTTCTTCGTTTTTATCAATGCATACAATAATTTAATTTCCACCTACTTAATAAACTTTACACAAATGACTCGAAATAATTTATTAATATGCTTGTAAAAATTCAATTCTGAAAAATATATTTACGTTAGCAGAAGTAATCAAAATGTACGAAGTTAACCATGAGAACTTTTTCAATGGTTTTTAATTGAAATTCTATGAATATATCACAGATTTTCTCTTCTTCGAATTTATTTTTGTTCTCGATAATTTTCAAATTCTGTTGATTTAGAAAAATGTGTGAGAAAAGAAAATTGAAATAACTACGTTGATACAACGACATTATATTTAAATATTTAAGTATCCTGATTTGTGAAAGATGAATCAGTAATATTTTGCATCAGTATATTTAATAAATAAAACAAGTTGATAGAAAAGATAGAACTAAATAACAAATAGATAGTAAATACAAATAAATTAATAATGTACGTCAAAATGACAAGAGCAGCCGTTACATTTATATTGTTGAATTTAACTATATAGAATTAATGATAAGAGATAATTTACAATTACTAAGCTATAATTAATAATAAATTCGTTAAAGTAAACTAATTTCACCTTGAAATTATATTATTTTAATCTTTAAACAACAAGTTTAATTAAAAATCATATCATAGCACATTTTTGAAGTTTAAAAATTAGCAGCTAAAATAATATGCTTTCAATCTTTTTTTCATTGAAATAGTTATAACTGCAGTTTTTCACTTTCAAAAATAGCTTAAAGCAATGAATAACTTTTTAGTGTCAAATTGTAAAAAAATAAAGCATATAACAGAATATATCGATTGTCATGAAATGTTTTAATTCTTTGCTACTTATTTTTTATTACGTTATCCAAAGTCAAGAAATAAAAGTGTGCAAATGATGAACAACCTTAAGGAAAAAAAGTGTGTATTAGGACATTCTTTATCTTTTTCCAAATATCAGATCCATTAGCAAAGAGATGAAAAACCAATCTCAACTGACATACTTTTTCCATTTATGAATAAGAATATATCTAATTCACTTCTTGATAAGACAGCTTACTCTAGCACTTTTCAATTCGTATTAAAGAAATATGCTTAATAGATGGGTTTGATCCCAAAAAAATTTACATTGTTTCTGCTTTTCATTTTTTAAAAAATTGCAAGGCTCAATATGTCATTTCATTTGCGAGAAATTCAGGTATTCATTTTGAGATTTGTGATGTGCCCAAAGTTTTCTGAAAAAACCATATTTGAAAAAAATAAGAAAATGGGAAACTCAAAAACTTTTGCTGAAATAAAAATAAAAGCGTGTTTTCAATATTTTAGTTTCAAATGTTATTGTAAAAATTGTATGCAGTTGTCAAGTTTAACTTTAAAAGATAATTATATTTTTTATACTATTTGATTTCAACGACAGAATTTTAAAAAATACAGCATTTTAATACAATATTTATGCAAAATTTAATAATTTCCTATTTTATTTAAGTAATTCATTTTCTTCCCTCTAAAATCTAGCTAATCTCTGCAGGATTATACTTAGTAAATTAATAAGATATAAATTCCAACATTTTAAACTTACAGATAATTTGTAATATGAGACTGATGTGCTTCAGAAAATACTGCCGGAAATATTTTTCATAATATTTTTTCTTAAAATTACTTCATAATGTTATTATTAAAAATTTGTTTTTGAAGTGTGGCATTGTATTTTTTAAAATCTATATCAAAAATGGTTGAAAGTCACAAAAATAAATATTACGTATATTAAATGATTACAAAAAGTATGCAATATTTGTTATAATAAAATACACACAGAATTTGCTAATGTATATATCTTTTTGATATGAAATTTGCAACTTTAACTGAAAAAAAAATGTATCTTCGCAATGAAAATCGGAGTATAGAAATGATAAAGACAAAATTTATGATAAAATGCTCGATAATGTATCGAAAATAATGCTATAATAACTAGCAATGATATTGCGATGCAAGCTGTATATATATATATATATATATATATATATATATATATATATATATATATATATATATATATATATATATATATATATATATATATATATATATATATATATATATATATATAAATATATATATATATATATATATATATATATATATATATATATATATATATATATATATATATATATATATATATATATATATATATATATATATATATATATATATATATATATATATATATATAAGTTAGTTTATTTAAAAAAAATTTTTGCCCCTGTTCCTGCAAACAAAATCATTAAGTTCAACAATCATTTCTTAATTTTGTACTATAGTAAAATGACGAGGTTGACATTTAAGCTGGCTTTCAGCCTTATGTCAGAGGATGGAAATGAATCCTATGCATATAATATGAGAATAAGCATAGTCTCTTGCAACGCATCACGTTATTTAGTTGAGTCTATAATCATATTTTATGTCTCTATTGAATCTATAATCATATTTTATTCCTGTATATTTTGTCAGAAAATCCAAGCTCATCATTTTACCACCGACTGCACACTTTCTACTCGCACTAAAACAATTTTTCCACTTTTGTTAGCATGATTGATTGGAGCATAAATGAAAAAATAAAATGTCATATATTCAATAATCAAAAACATTTAATGTGATACAGAAGGATACTCGCATTTTTTTGCTGAAGGAGATGTTCATTTGTTGTCGCTGTAGATTTTAAAGTTTTTTTTGGATCATTTTAAATTTGTTCTGTAAAATTGCATAGCTAAATATATGCATATTCTTGAACTTTGTCAAATTAATTTACTTGAAAAGATAAATTTGTCTGGAAGCATTATACTGCACTCATTGAGTAATTTTATAATTGGAAGATTTTCAGCTGTTATTTTTTCAGTGCGTATTTTTGAATAATTAATTATTCTATTTAGATGATTGATCAACACTTTATTTTTTGTTTAAGTTATATTTCTTAACACTTCTAAATGTCATAATTGAACAAATGAACATTGTAAGTGAAGAATGTTACTAATTAATTGGTATTTGCACTTAGTAAAATCATTAAAAATTAGTAATTAAACATAAAATATGTTTCAACATTTCAATATTCAGACATTTTAATATTTTCACGGAATATGTGGGCAAATTATAAACTACCAATTAATTACTGTGCATATGATAATTTAAAAAGAATCTTTATTTTATTTCTTTACACTGAAAATATTAACAATTAAATTTAAATTATGCAAAAAATGTATGTGTATGCATGTAAAACAGATGTTTCTACTTGATAATTAATTCAATTCTGAAGCCTTTGATAATAAATAAATAAGGTGAAAATTGAATACGGAATCCTATATTTGTGGAATTAATGCAAATTTTCGTGCAATGTTACATATACAATTATTATTTATTACGATATTATAAATAATATAAAATAACAATCGATGTCATAAAAAATTATGAATTTTTTTAATCATCTTTCTAATAGCAGGCTTATCTTGAATAATTTTAATATGGAATATCAATTCAATTAGGGATTTAGTTTTTTAATTACAAGAAACTTGTAATTTATTAATAAGTGTTTCATTTTATGGGTCATTTCTCTTAGAAATAATCTTTTTATAAATAAGGAATAATTTATAAACTGTTTTAAATTATAATAAATTAAAGTGTAAAATTTATCAGTTTTTATAATGTAATTAATTATGGTTATTGTATTGCTGACATAAGTAAGACTTTCAAGTTTCTTACGAAATCAATAAGTATATTATGCTTTGGTATTTAAATGTAAAATGAATTAAATTTATAATAATGAGGTATACATTAATAAATTATTTCTGAACTGTATTATTTATTTTCTGGGATGAGCTTTAATAACATAAGCTGTATTCTTTTACTGTCAAAATTTTTTAATATCATTTACTACTTTGATTCTTCCTAAACATTCAGCAAAAAATAAATAAATAAATAAATAAATAAAATGTATTAAAGTTTAAATAAAGTAACTCAATAAAAGGTATACTTAAAAAAGAATTAAATTTTGCATTTAGCTATTTTATCAACACTATTTAGACATTTAAACATTTTAATATGAATGTAAAAGAGTGTTAAAACACGCTTCAATCATTCTTTCATGTTTTCAATAATTTTATTATTTTTTTTTGATTTAAAAATCATTTCTCTAAAAGCAAAGTTTTTTAAACATAATTTTGTTTTATACAGGCTTAATGTCTTTAAAAATCTGTATTTTATTGCAATTGATTGCTAAACTTTTATGACAACAAAGTTTCTTAATAGTAGTTAGTGGTTTTTTTTTGTGTTTAGTTGTTGTTAACTGCGGAACGTATGTTATGTTTAGTTTTATTCATCGAAGACAGTAAATAGAATAAACAATTGCATAATTTTTAACTAAGTTCAGATAACGAGATGTAAACTTGACATCCCAATGTCTATCTAAAGTCACATAACCACAGACAATAGACATTTCGCTCCATGATTTCGTAAACATACTAGATTACGGGGAGTCAATTATTGCTTTCTTAATGTTCATGTATCCTCAATATACGACCAACTGATCCACCCACTGATTCTTCACTTACATACCAGAACTTCACTGTAATGAAAAATCTAGACTAAATTTAATCTGGCAAATTCCATCCACGCACTATTGGTACTCTGGAACATCTCTTGGAACTCCTCTGGAAATAAAATGTGACCGAAAATCTCACACTTCCTAGGCCAAATTCACAAGTGGTACAAGAAGTTATCCCACTTGTAAAAAATGCTGTGACCATCCAGCCTAACCGAAACATATTCTGAATTGCGTCGGATTTTCCCGGGAGGATTTAATCTCAGATCCCCAGCTAGTCATCGACCTTTGTACTATCAATAATTTAATGGAATTGATCAGACAAATGTCAGATCTTTCAAGAGGATAAGTCACACCACAACAACAATGACCAATTGAACACGGGCGTCTTTGCTGGATCGAACTTACTTTTTTGCTCATGGGAATAATAATGATTTACATCAAAACTATTGGGAGTGATGTTGAGCTCCTGATTGATTCCCGGATATGAAAATGACTTTGACAAATATACAAAGAAAAATTTCTTGTATAAGGATTGTTTAATTTTTCATTATAGTAGTGAGATGTTACATTAAGTGAAGTAAATAAGATTAGATTAATTAGATTAAAATTATATGGAACTCATACAGTTCTTACGTTTTTAATGTTAAAAAAGAAAATGATTTATTGAAAGTGCAATCTATTGTTAATTTCCGAAGGAATTAATAACAAATCATACTCCGTCCATCAAAGTGTTTTACAGAATGGACTAAATGTTTGATCTGTACATAGCACATTCTACCAAAGTGCTTTGAATTGATTAATCTTTTTGTGATTAAACTCTGGAGTTTTATATGTAAAGAAGCTCGTGAGTGCTTTGCATAAGTCTTCTTACGGGCTTGGATCTTCCGATCTGAATTTCTGAAACGAATTCTTGCTACTGTACGAGTTATTCCTATTCTCACCGACAAGTTTCTAAACAACGCGATACTCTAATCTGTATACCAATTCTTATTTAGTTCAATGGCAAAGCAAAAAAGGGTGATAACTTTTTTAGTTATTTTGTAATTACTCAGATTAGAGTTATTCAGAATCTTTTCATTCTTAAATTAGGAACTAAAAACATCTGAGGAGCTTACTATTCCTTCCGGTAACTTCCAATTAATCCAAGTTAACATGTAAAATGTATTATAAGTATAAAGAATAGAATTGCGTCGTAAAATATTGCAATAAAATAAAGCAGTTTAAAAAATACAAGTTGGTAACATTATTTTTAAAAACTTTTTAAATTATTCTTATGTCTTTCTGTTTTCTTGTTGGGATTACATTGCAATATTATCTTTGTGGATTAAAAAAAAATGAAGTATCAGTAAAATTATGAGCAATTAACTCAAAATTCATTTTTGAAAATTTTTTTATAATATTATAACTCTATTTCATTCCTTCATTGTCGCGTGCCAGCTAGGCTGGCAATATGGGGTGCGCTGCTCCACTTTTCCAATTGAACCATATTTTGGTGTGGAGTCCGACTTCCTCAGTACACACATGCCATAGGTACCCGTTTATAGGGTAGGCAACCATTAACATCTCATTCATACAAGGAAAGGACAAAGACAGAATAGATAGAGAGAGAAAGTACATCCATGCCCGAACTGGGATTCGAACACAGGACCTCCTTATCCGCAGTGAGGCACGCTGAAGATTAGACAAGTTGGTCGGCTATAATTCTATTAAATTTTATATAGAAAAACTAAAATTTAAGCTTATTTACATTTCAACATTATAATGAAATATATCTATAATCTTATTTAATCATAGTACTTGAAATTCCACTAGTAGTTCTAGTGCTTAACATTGCACTAGTAGTTCTGGTACTATTAATCTAGAACTAAAAATTTCAATAAAATATAAAAGCAAAAGCAAAATTCAGTGTTCTTAAAGGGGATAGCGTTATAAAGAGGAAGAAAATGAGAAGTAAGCTAATTGAACTGCTTGATGTTAGTAAAAGAAATGACAAGATAACTTACAGGATATTTCCTCGACAAGGTGGAAAATAAACCATTCTCTTAGCTCAGGTAGACATCATAGGAACACATTTATAAAGAAAAAGCAAACGTTATAGAAATTAAAATAGATCTATTACTATGAAGTCTTAAAGAAAGATACCGCTTAAAGTTCAGTAAACGCTATGATATTAAGTATAAAATATAAGCATGGTTTCTCCCTTGCTAAATAGTATTGAAATATGAAGTCTAGTGATAAAACAGATACTTGTCGTTACTGACTTTAAATCACGCAACTTTTGCAGTCTAAAGCTATCATTTTAGGACCAGAAAATATTTTATCAACTCAGTTATTAAGCACTATAGTGACGATGGAGCTGCTATTATACAAGGAATTTTTTCTGTATTTAGGAAAGAAACATCTTTAAAAAACTGGTTAGATCGCGTAAGCGTTTACCAAATATGTAAGTATTCTAGTTAAAAAACAAAATACAAGCAATCATTTATAGAGCAATTTCAAAATTTTTCTCATGCAATTACTTTCTCTCCTTTTGTTTTCGATATTAATTTAAAACTTTGAATATTAAAACCTTTTTTGTGGACACTTATGATCATTATCATCAGATTTAGTGTTTATTTGATATAATTATGTCTCTTTTTCATTTGTCAACAAAGTCGTATGGAGGAGTAATGTGCAGCTTCTGTTGGACCGCGGTCTGAAGCACCCAAGCACAAGTCCAAAGGGATGAAGAAATGTCAGGTCTCTAGAGATTCATCACGTCGTAATAAAGAACCACATTTTTTAGTCATAGACTTTCTGACTATCAGCAATTTATTGGATTTGATCTGACAAATGTCACATCTTTAAAGAGGTTGAGTCCCAACAAAAACATGTCTCTTTTTATTGACAGGAATTTCTATAGATTCTGGTGAAATTATATGATCTCACTAGCTGTGTTTATTTTTTTTATTTCTATGATATAAAATATTTCAATAATTTTGCTTTCAGATTCGAGATCTCTTAACTCAATCAGAATTGGAAAAATCTGTATTTCAAAGAAATAATTTTGCCTATTTTTCCATTTTCAATCATATTTTTTCATAGCAATATTCATCAGAATATTCAATATGTTAGAGGTTCATCACAACTTAATATAGAACCACATTTCTGGCGTGGAAGTTCATAAGTTCAATCCCACCTATAGTTGAGTAACGTTAGACAGTGAGTCTTTAGTTTCCGCATGTGCATCTTCAGGAGCAGTTTGAATATTTTTCAGGTTTCCTCCCTTGCAATTCTTGAATACTGTTTTCGAAAAGTCTGTAATATTGTTGTAATACTGTTGTGGTGTGAAGCTGCTTTTCCTTTTAAGTCTTGACGCAAAACTATATTTCTTCACGCAAAACTATAACGTATGACTTAGTTTGCGCATGCGCAGGACTCAAATTGTTTTTGTAGAGAGTTTGTTGAACTACTTCGAATTGGATACATCTCTGTATCTTTCTTCTATGAGTAATTTGTTAATTTTTTAACTATAAATATTTTAATAATTTATTTGAGCTCGTTTTAATTAGAAAATTGACACTGAACCACTACTTTGAATTAGATATTTATGTATTTAAATTTATAATTATATATATAGTATGATATATAATATTTATATATTTAAATATATAATTTTCTAATTCATATACTTTAAAATATGTCAAATTTCTATGATGCCTACGTTTAAACAAATACTGCAGTCAGTAAATACAAAAAGTATCTTTTACGCAAGACTATATGGTATGACTTTTTGTAAAAATATAGAACAAAATGCATTCAAATGTTTTAAGGAATAATTAACGAAAGAATGTAATCACTAACTTATTTATATAAAATAGTTAATATATATTGAAATTAATAATATATTGTATATTTTCATCAATATTGCTTGAATTGACAGAATATTCCCATAAAATGAATAATGATCTACTCTAGTGTAACCTGATATGACGCAATTAAATGCTTCCTGAGAATTATCTATGTAATTTAATATTGTAAAATATATTAAGCTATGTAAAATATATAACATCATAATTATGATGAAGGCATTGCTTGTATTTTCATTGCCTGGTCCCGGAGCTTTAAATTTCGATTGGGCCAACCCCCTTCGAGCAAGATATTTCTTTTAGGCGAACGATCATTTAGGCGACTCCCCCAGCGGAACTCGAGAAATCTATTTCCCGTCCTGACAGCTTCCTCCAATAAGTCCTTGTTTTTATGGCCCTCAAGGAATAGATATTTCTCTCGAGTGAGAGAAAAAATGGTTTTATTTATAGGAGCTTTAGTTGGGGCTCCCTAACTTTAAAAATGCTTCACGTTTACTGTTTGCTGCATTAAACGATTTTCTTTTCGTCACAACTTATGTATGACTTCGGTACATGATGGATTTTGCGCCGCTGAAACACAGCGAAGTGTAATAAATTTTGATCGTATAATGTACTGCAGCACTTCTTTTTCAGTGACAGAGTGTGAAATTTTTTTAAATTTTTTTATTTATATATTTTTTATTTATCTATTTATTATTTTTGCTGATGACACAGTGATATTGATAAAAATGAAAATATTTGATATCGTTCATCATTTTGTAAACAAATTTTATATCCTTGTGATATAGGTTTTGTGTTTGTATAATCTTCGAAATGTTATCAAATGTAACTAAATCTGCTTACTTTCTTATTGAGTGTTTATTCAGTACCATTTAGGATTAAATGAGGAAAAAATAGCATCAACTAAGATTAAATCGATTTATAGGACTAATCATAAAATTCATCCTCACCAACTGATGGCGGAGAGATTAGCGTCCCTAACTTCAAAGCAGTAATTCCCGGGTACGAATCCTGGTTCGGGCATTCTCTATCTGTGTTCGTCTTTCTTTATCCCTCCACTTTGGGGACGAAGAGGGCACACCCACTGCATGAGATGCCATCCCTTTGCCCATTATAGAGCTGAATAGGGCAAAGGCTTAAGTGCACAACCGGGCATTAGAAAAAAATAATAATTTCCCCTCTAGGAAGAAGGTTTGGAAAATTTATATTAGTGTATTAGAACGTTGAAGCAAATGTTTTTTTATCTTCTGATATTAGCATTTATATATTTTGTAATGTAGCCTTAAAATATTTTGAAAGTACTTTTTGTGCTACGCTAATGAGCTGTTGCAATTTAATTTTCAAATCTTAAAAATATGGCAATTTCAAAAAAAGAAATTTACAAGGTATTTTTGCTACAAAACGTAACATTATATAGATTCAAAATCCTCTTATCAAATAAACTTAATATCTCTGATTGATTATAGGTTTGGTAAATGTAAGAGTTTCAATTTCACGTTTTTAAAAGAATATATTTGTGGATTTTATAAAATTTGCTTCCTTTGAAACATGTGGGTATGACCTACGAATTATAAGCAACTCTTCTTTAAAAATGTGTTTTGATATATACGAAAAGTTGAACAACAGTTTTTAGTTGTTAGATTAGCAATTACATAGCAGGAAAATATTAAATATCTCTATCGGAGTTATGTGGAGAGGAGGGTGTCAACTTAGGTATGTACCATGTCACTGGACATTTGATTAAATTTGACACGCAATTCACAGTGTTTTATGGATTTTTTCAATTTGAAAAAAAAAGAAAGAAAAATTAAAAAAACCCAGCTTG
Organism: Latrodectus hesperus; assembly: GCA_037975125.1. Classification (NCBI taxonomy): domain Eukaryota; kingdom Metazoa; phylum Arthropoda; class Arachnida; order Araneae; family Theridiidae; genus Latrodectus; species Latrodectus hesperus. Next base: position 3,445,027 of record JAJQOW010000018.1, on the reverse strand, counting down.
AAGAGTATAACAAATAAGCAAACCATAAACTTGAATATATTTGTTTCATATAATAACGCGCGTTGTATATTGAATTCTCATTTGTTTAACATTGAATGTATAAATCAATTCGTAATATAATAAAAATAAAACTCACTTTTTTATTGCATTTGTAAAGTGATTTGAAAAAGTCATTTTTAATTTGTATTTTTAGAAATAATTTTTTTTTGCAACACTTGAGCTATTCTAGAAATTTCATTCATTAATTAAAGCTGACTGACCTTGAAATTTTTATGCACTCAAGAATGGATTTTCTGGAACCATGGGGGGGGGGCAAGGATCCTTCACAGTGCGCGCCACTTTTCAAAATCTGAAATTTTTTCGAGAGCCGCAATTAAATATGTATTTAAAAGGTGTACGAAAAAGATATTAAATTTTTTAAGTTATATAAAAATTATATTTTTTGAAAACATATAAACAAAAGCACAAAATATGCGTATTAGATTTAAATTTGAAAAATTAATTAAGATTATTTCCTTTGGTAAATCTTTAACATTTGGTGTATAATTGGGGATAGCATTTCTCAGAAATTCTTTGAGACTGATTCTTGATTCTTCAGAAATTCTTTGGATTTCATGAGTTTTAAAGTGGAATAAAATGATTCACCTAAGTACATTGTTCCGAATATAGAAATAATTCAACAAGTAGCATTTTCAATTCAGTATACTTCGATTCTGGTATTTATTTCCAAAATTCAGTTATCGGCGTCGACGTATTTTAATTGTAGAGCTTGATCTTCTTGCATCCCTATTAATTCTAATCCTCCAGATGCTTTTTGGGTTTTAATTATATTGGAAACGGGAAACTCACCTAGGATTATGTTAATTTCAAATGGATTTAGAAAAAATCAAGAGACGATTTAAAATATTTCAAGTCTTGAAATATATTTTGGAATTCTTTCAATATTTATTGTAGATTTTTTATATTCTCGTTGAGTGTTTCTTGTTTAATATTGGAACAAATTTTTTAATTTGGAGAAAATGACAAAATGTTTTAATTTCAAAGTATTTTTGAAAAAGTTGTAATTTAGTTTTAAAGTTAAATATATATACTGTGAGAGGTCAGATATTATTTTATCTTTCCCCTGAAATTGTAAATTCAGTGTTTGCAAATGTTACAAGACATCAGTCAAAAACATTAACTCGTCATTGCCTAATCCTGAAGACGTTTTTTCCTTTTCTTTTAGAAATGCAGTTATCGGATCAAACAAATCTACAAATCGAATTAATATTTTTTATAGCCAGATAACTATACAGCCACGCAAAAGAAATGAAGTTCTGGGTCCTTTAATTCTTGAAGGAAATATTTGAACTTTCGATGATTTTTTGCATTGGTGTGAATGTAATTTACAATGTGTAACACTGTTTTCATAATACATGAGGATATTTTAAATATATTGTAACGAGGTGTTCTCGGTGAATTATGCAGTGAATAGGTATGAAATTTGGAATTTGAGAATCATCCCTAAAAGCCCAATAAGAACGATTTTTTTACTTAGTAGTGTCGGAGCTACATCAGTTGGAATGCTTAAAATTTTATTAAGAGGCATATATCAAAAGTTTTCCTTATGGAATCTAATGCAGTTTTAATATCGACCCCGTGCTTTGACTCTTGAAGTGATTCTAAATATAATTATTCTTCTTTAACAACGAAGTCAGATGAAAGAAAACGTATAAAAGCTGCCCATTGCGGAAGATCTGTGATATCTGTCGATTCGTCAACGGCTAAGCTGAATGTGCGATGTAATTCTTCAAATCATTTTTTAAATTATATTCAAGAGATGTATTAATAGCAGCTATGCATCGTTCGGTTGTGTGTCTCGAGATGGGAATTTTCGAAAAAACTTTGTGCAATGCAGCATTATTTGGATCTAAGACTTTAGTATATCTTCTAAGTTTTTTAATGAACTCTCTCTCTCTCTCTCCATAAGGGCGTTCTGCACGAGCAATATTCCAGGCAATAACAAAACTGCTTATATAAATTTGATTTTACGGAAGCAAGTTTATCTGATCTTTTAATTTGGAATGTGGTGGATAACGATTAGAAAACTGAGGATGATGAGTTTCATAACATCGACTTAAAGTGCTGTAATTTTTGGCAATAGAATTACAAATAACATATAATGCTTTTCCGTTATTGTCAATATAAAAGAAATTCTCCTCCCACTCATTACTAAAACTTCTATTTTCTTACTTGTATTTTCTTTTTCTTAATTTCGCTCTCTGTCATCATATTTTTTCAAAAACTGAAAACAAAAAAGAAATTTAGAAAACACAAGTTTTGTGTTATTAAAACAATAACAACATGCGTTACATACTACGGAACAAATTACAGTTAACTTGCCGAAAACTCCGGATAAGAAATTATATCCGAAGCAAGAGTGATACAAATTGTTTCATCCAACGCACAAAGTCAACTGTCCGTTGCAATGAAAGCTTATAAATTCGAAAGAATTGTGGAGTCGGTCGATTACAGATGATTTAGCCACTGTTTATGTTCGTTACCACAGTTTTTGATGAGTCATATTATTAACTTTGACGGCTAACTAATTTGTCACAACGTTGCACTTAGTCTTTCATATTTATAGTAATTTTAAAGGAATTTTGAAGTACATACGGAAATATAACATTTTTAAAAAATAGAATAACACGAAAATAAAAAAGAAGCTCGCGTATTGAGCGTCACAAATAATCCTTTAAAGAGCCGCAGATTGGCAACCTCTTTTCTAGAATATCTTTCGAATGGAATTGGAATGATAATCCTCGGTGAAAGCGCAGCTCCCTCACAGTTCCTAGAGTTAAAGTTTACATGTCTTAGATTTATAAGAGTTAATATAAGAGTTAGACGAGAATATTATATGAGAGGTTTTGTAAGAATTGTGAAGATTGATATCAATTTAATGAGAGTAGTTTATCCAGGATGTTGCAAGTGTGAAATTGAATGACAATGACTCACTATATAAGTTTAACACAGATATAATGAGAAATTGCTTCTTTATAATGTGACACATATGTAAAACTTTCCATACAACATTAAAACACATTTAAACTATATTGAAAGTAAGCTGTAATTTCAAGAACTTGTTTTTATTGCTTACTTTCATGATGGAAATCATTGATGACATTACTTGTTTTCTTCATCTCCCTACACTCTTGGATTTATTGATCAATAAATGACAGCCTAATTTAAAATACTTTTAATAAAAGTTTGTGCTGAAAGGAAAAGAAGATAAGGAGGAATTTCAAGTTGAAATGCTTCATGATATCCGTCTTTGCTGTTTGGATCGTTTTGTTCAGTACCCAACAATTTAATTGAAAGATCTGTGGAATTATTTTGAAGGAAATAGAAAAGTATATAAATAGAAACTACACGATGAAATGTTTCTTTCTCGCTTAGTCTTTGTTATTTGTTCATCATTACTCAATTTATGATTGTCTAATTGAATTTGCTTTCAGAAAACCGTGTGAGAAACTGACTGGAAAACCATTAGAAATATCAAAGCGAAATACGTCAGTGTCCCTGTTTAGCAATTTGGTCCAAAGTAGACTACGAACTCATTGAAATATCACTAATTTGAAGGACATGTAGGATACTAGGAAAAGAACAAGCAGAAATTTCAAGACGGAAGGGTCGTCATTTCTGTAACTACAATTTGAAATTTGCTGTTGAAAGCACAACAGCATAATTGAAATAATTTTAGTAAAAGACTTGAAGAAAATTAGAAATAAATGAAGCACTAATTTCCAGAAGAAATGTCGCTCATTATTATCCTCCAAATCCATTATTTTAGACTTGCTGACCAGTACACAACGAATTTATAAATCTATCGTTAATGAAAACTATGTGAGGAAGTTAGGGAAAATACAAGCAAAAATCTAGAGACTAAATACTTCATCCTTTCTATTTATATCATATGTAACTTTCTCTTTCTTAGGCAATGGCTTAAAGATGACCTTTACTAAAATTGCCTGATGCTACAGTGAATGAAAATACTGCTTGATAAGTTGAGGGAGAAGAAACCATCCATGCTTTTTAAATATTTTATCTTTTGTTTAAAATTTGGTAATCTTCAGAAGAGCAAACAATTACAGAGAACTTTTTTGTCATTTATTGACCCATACTTGATTCATTTCAAATCATCATTATAAATTAGATTTCATCTTTATAAATTATTTAAGTTTCATAAACTGAATCAATTTGGGCTTAAAAATGATTTTAATAAAGAGCCTTTTGTAAACAAATGTTGCTTAAAGAAACACATGTGAAAAAAACACGACTTTCAAATTGGATTCATTTATAATTGGCAGCATTTTAACGAATAAATCATCAATATTAAATAATTCTGAAATCAAACGCTTTAATCATGAAAAAGTCTCATTTATCTAATCAAGATTTTTTAAAAGATTTAAAATGATTAAATTAATTACGAAAAGAAATAAGATTTGGTAAGCATTTTTCATTCGATTATATTGATTATTTCAATGAAATGAATTCAGAAAGCTTAAAACCTATTTAACTGTAACAAAACTTCAACTTGATGTTCCGATACTTTTCCAAAATTATTTTTGCAAGACTTAAAATAATTCAAACATTGCATTCGTCAAATATAAATAAATCCTCAACAAACTATAAGCAATTAGTATTCTTATATAATAATATTATATATATACGTTCTCGTACTATTACATACATTCCAGCACTCATGTTTTTAAATTTAAATTAGATATTGATGTTTTTATACACTATTAAAAGGAACGATAATATAATAGGCAAATTAGAAATATAGTGTAAATCAAACAACAATCACGAACAATAAAATGAAGAAATATTTTTTAATTATTGAAAATGAGCACTTCAAATTTAATTTCAGTTGATCTTTATGTTATTCTATAGAAAAATTTTAAGAATACTATTTCGAAAAAAGGATAGAAAAACAATTTTACTTTATTTGCCAAACACGTGGCAAATGCTGACAGAGAGTCACTAATGTCATTAAAAGAGACAATTTCCTTCTCCTCCATATTAAAGAGACGAAGTAGCCAGAAAAAGCAAATCAGATTCAGGTATTAAATTCCTCACTCAACTGAATTTAAGGATAATGAGACATAGTATCGATATAAATATGCTTTAGCTTATATTTGTGATCATATAATTTTCTAGTTTATATGCAGAAAATGACAAGTACAGTGATTATTAACAGTTTATTATAAACTGTGATTAAAAACGTGTGACAATATTGGTTTAATTTTATTGGTGCTATTATAAATATATCCAAAAGTTCAAGGCCTTGCTATTGCAGTTTTCAAAGTCATCTAATCAAAATAATAATTATTATATAAATATCAGCTAAGTGATTGCTTAATAGATGAAGGAATAAAAGTTATATATATTTTAAGCAAACTGTGCAAAAATCTGCCGTAAAAATTTTGTAAATTGAATGCTGTTAGCATTAATGATATTGAAGTTAAAAGTCAATAATGTTAATTAATATTATTTTAAAAATGATTTTTGATGTGGCGAGATGTTAAAATATTAATTAGTCTGCGTTAATAATCAGTCAATTTTAAAGAACTATCATTTCAATTCAATTTCCTATTTCAGACTATTTAATATTAGTGATATAGAGATTACCTACACTTTAAATAAAATCTGAAACTTTTGCTAATTTTTCATACCTCTTAAACTCACTATTTGTTTTAATCTTTTTTCACACAGACACACACACACAGCTTTTTATTTATTCTGTGTTTCATTGTAATTCTGCATTATTATTTTATTACAGAATTATTTTATACTCTGTTGTATAATTAGTTTATCCTGTTTAAAATGTATGTAGTGTTTTACAAACATGTTTGGGATATTAGTCTCTAATGTGTGCTGTATGCATGACTAATCATTATTTTTGTCATAAAAAATGGATATGGAAAACTCTATAAAAAAACAATTGCGGTCATCAGTTTATAGATTTTTCCCTTCATTCATCACAAATTCATCGTTATGTGTAAAATTCATTTTTATTATCATTTATTCAAATGATTCAAATTAAACATTATTATTTCAGCCGCATCGACGCAGGAGTGGTTCGCGTCCCTACCTTCGAATAACTAGATTCCGGGTTCGAATACTGGTTCGAGAATTCCTTTCTCTCTCTATGTGTGTATTTCGTTATCCTTTAACATTCGTGGCGAAGATGGTACACACACTGGATGCCCCACTCTATAAAATACCAACGTTCCCTCGTTAATATGGGACGCTCAAATTCTTTTCACTGGTGTGACGGGGATGTAGAGAGCAGGCTGCCAGCTCAGGAGTGACCTCGTCACCAGATCTTGGTTCAAGATTAAGAGGGGCTTGGTGATGGGCGCAGTATTCCAAACCTGCTAAACTTAAGGTAAATTCCGGGGTCTAGCCTGCACCATAGTTCTGAAAGGTCATCGCTCATTGCAGCACAGAATAGGATTACATCCTGAGGCCAGCCAGGCTTTAGAAAAACATAAAAAACATTTTTATTTTCGCATTTACGTTTTTATTTAAATGCCAAAATTTAGAAAAAAATTATTTAAATTGTTTTTTTATTTGTTTCATATATATTTCAAATAGATGACATGTTGATTGATTTGGTTTGTCTTCTTACAGATCTTGTTGAATAAGAAATCTAATACAACCAAGCATACAATTTACATTTGGATTTAAACTATGAGAAATGCATAACATGCTGTCTGATGATCGAGTTCAACACTGATCATTTAATTGAAAAATAGGATGAAAGTTATAAGACAAGTATTATGGGTGCAGTCTATGAGTGATATATTTTGTATTTCACTGTGGTGACTGTAAACAAAAATATTTAACTATATTTAAATCTTCATAGTTTTCCCATTCATATTTGATTTATACACAATAAAAAAGATGTAAAAAATGTGTGAGGAAGAAGAAATGAGATTAAAAGAAACCATTAATTAAATTAAGGTAAAAACTTATATGTGATTTTATTAAAATTATACTGGAACAATAAAATATTGCAACTTAAGATGCTTTGCAGAAAATCGTTCTTATTAGTTTTTATTATATTTTTAATGCAATTTTTCAATAATTTATATAAATATTGCAAATACAAAAAAAGAATTTTCTTTTGTCTTAATAATTTATATAAATAATAAATTTTCTATTTTTACAATGAAAATTAACATTTATATTTTGGTTTTCAAATATCATAGTTTTACAGAATTCTGGTAAATTAATATCATTTATGTAAAAATTAAATAAATTAAAAGTATTAATAAAATTTGCTTGTAGTATTTTGAAACCCAATTAGAAGGAAATGAAATCAAATAAAAAAATATATTTCCTTTGAGGAGCTCTAGAGTAAATATTATTATGTTGTAATTTTATATGTTAATAAAATGCTAACACTTTCTTTGCGGATTTTAATATGGGTTTTTGATTGTAAATTTTATTATTAATATACTTATATCTTATTAAATAACAACCACTGTTTTATTACGTACATCAATAAAAACATTCTTTTTATCATTTACTGGGTATAAAAATATTTCCTTAGAAATCACCCTCTTGAAATTTAATCATGCGTAAAGAGCTCCTTTATCAATAAAGAAAGATAATTATCTCATAAATTTTCTGAGGTAATTTATATGAAAGAAAATGTCCCCGATGGTGGCAATAAAAATGATCCCCTAAGAATCTATTCTGATGTGGTCCTGAAGAGTTCTGCTACAGATAAGATAATATTTAATATCAGTAATAAATAATATTTATACACTCCAAAATTTCATTTTGAAAAATTTAGACATCAAATTTACCAGCTCATATTGCAAAAATGCAATTTATAAGAATTTTTTTATATAAGAGCATATTTTAATATAGGTTAAAGAATCTGTAACACAGTTATCAGAAAAAAGTTTATAGCATATAAAAAAGTTTGCTTTTGTAAAAGTATATGTATTTGTGATGCAAACAGTGTCTTCAGATTATTTTTTAATCTTATGAAAAAATATTCCTTTTCATATAAACTGCTTACTTTCTCATTGTTTTAAAAATAGTTTATTTTTGATTAATTATATAGTTTTCAGTTCATTATTATCATTTATTTTTCTAATAGGAACAAAATAACGTGAAACTGTTAATATTCACTCAGGTATAAAATTTCTTGTAATAATAAAATTTCAGTGGTATCTTCCGAGTACTCATTTTGTCTGCTGACTGGGCAGGCTTTTCGATCACTTCTTCCTGGTCATTCAAAAACTCTGCGATTTCGACAGCAGAAGTGGCAATTTATTTTCCGCCAGAGTCCGGGAGCCTTTTTGTCTTTTTCGATGACTTATTTTTACTGAGTCTCATAGTATTCATCTATCGTTCTTTTTTTATTTTTACAATTACAGCTATACAATCATATTTTCCTAGAAATATTTTAATTTTGATTTATTTTATTATACCAGATAAGTTGTGGATCATCCAACAGCTTATCGAATTGTTAATTTGACGGTAATTTCTTTTAATCTTAAGTGGCATCGCTGTTAATAGAGTCAATTATAACTATGTTCATCAATACTTTTATTATAATTTATTGATTTAAGATATGCCGACATATCCTTTTTCTCATATATTGATTTAAATAAAGTATTTATACATTAAATTATTAATTAAAATATTTTTTAATTTGTTTGTATTATTTTACATCAATATATCAAATAATATATATATATATATATATATATATATATATATATATACATATGTCTTAAAATAATAATTTTTTTAAATTTCTACTGGCAGATTCTGAACAATTACAGCAAAAACGATAAGAGTAAAGATATAAAAAAGAATACAACAAACAAAAAAACAGTTAAAACAAAATCCATCAATCTAACTTGCCTTTGCCTCCCAGTAATGCTCTGCGAGAATGCGAGAAAAGTCTTGCACAGAGCAGGAGGACAGGGGAGAAGATGCGCCATCCCCTCTCCAGAGCTGCACAAGATTATCCATTCTGCATTTTGCATCTGCAGAGATGATGTCGAAGGCAGTCATGTCCAGTGGCAAATCGGAATTCAGCGACCGCTCTACGCCTTGGGCAGCTACACAAATTGGGGATAGCATTCTTCCACGACTTACGAGAAATACGATGATAAAGTTCTTCCTGAGCTCGTATTTTGATAGATGTTTTAATAAGATTTTTAATGGTACGGAAAGCATAGGACGAGGAGCCTCATGCGTGATTAAAGCACACTTTTCACGCATCATATTTTCATGCATCATAAGACACTTTTCACGCATCATATTCACGCATCATATTCATTCTTTTCAGCCAGGAAGTCAGCTTTTTCATTACTTGGAACTCTATAGTGAGCGAGAACCAACATATTCAAGAAAACTATAGTCCTCTACAGTGAGTGGAGGACTATAGTTTTCTTGAATGATGCCAAGTTATTCAGATAGCGTCAACAGTCCAATAGGTCCTGCGTTATGTGATCCATGTCTGAAACGATGTCCAGCCCGGGAATCACTGAGGATCTCGAGTGTTTTTCCGAATGGCATGGCCACAGAGACAAAGCTGTGCGGATCGCAGCAACTTCACCATCAAACGGTGTGCCTCGGTTCACAGGGATATAAAAAGAATAGATTTTGGAGAAAACTCCGGAAAATTAATCTCAAAATATTAATATATTAAATTATTAATTAATAATATTTTTATAATCGCTTGTGTCATTATATATCATGCATAAAAATAAGTTTCCATTTCATGAGAAGATGTTAAGTAATCACGACTATAAAGCGCACAATATTTTTTTCTAATCCCCGACTGCGCTCAGACCTTTGCCATATTCAGCTGTATAGTGGGAGAAGTGACGGCACCCAGTAAGTATGCCATCTTCGCCTCTAAAGTGAAGTGATAAAGAAAAACACTAAGAGTGAAAGAAGCATCCATGTCCGAAACAGGATTCAAACCCGGGACCTACTGCTTTGAAGTTAGGGACGCTAACCTCTTCGCCATCGGTTGGCTGTAGCAGACAATATTGAAACGATTGATAGGACTTTTATAAAATGCTACCAAAATAGAATTTAATTGAGAATTTCCTAATTTTTTGCGCAAAAAGCATAAACAATAGGGTGTTGGTTTGTGAATTCAAAATTCAGGGACGTATCGGTGGCTTTTCAATATGTGCTGACAAAAGATAATTTATGAACTAAGGTGTTCAATGATGGTTTGAAATACCGAGTTAATGTTCCAATTTTTAAGAAACAATATTTATTTTGATTAATTTTTCATTGAAGAAAACAGATATTTATATAAGTACACACATATATGTATGTGTTTAAATGTGCACCTTTATACACATAAAAATAATACTTTGGTAAAGTATTATTATGAGACTTTGGTGAACTATTATATTTTTATCTCTTTATAATTTAGGCTAAACATATTGCCCTTTATTATCTGAAGAAAAATTCATTAGGTAATATTTTAAAATTTACACGTTTAATGTACCAAGCCTTGGTACATTTAACGTGTAAATTTACCAAGGCTTGGTAAATTTATAAGCTTTGGTAAAATTAAAATAATATATTAATTACAAAATATTGATTTGAATATAATGGAGTTTTTTCAATATTAAATAAATATATATTAATTATTGAATATGAAGTTTGATATTTTCAACATTTCTTCAATAATTTTGTAAAAAGTAATTTATAATAACTATTCTCTATTTATAATAATCTCTAATGCTCGGAAAGTAAGATAAAAATCTAACTAAAACACTTTTCTATTCATAAACTTGTTTACTTGAATTACAAGAAAATTAAATAAACAGATGGACTAAAAATAAAGTAATAATAAAAATATTTTAGTTGATATTTTGAAAGGAATAGCAATATTTTTTTAAGAAATATAGTTTATGTTAAATGCTACCTTTTATTTAAAGTTAGATCCTTTCAAATTTTTTTCGAGAAATATTCAAAATATACGAAATATGTGTGAATTACGAAATGTTTTTTTTTTTTCAATTGTACTGTGTAAGATTATTTCGAGAATTTTAAAATCCAATTTTACTATTCTAAAAGGAATTAGCTAAAGCGAATTAAAACTAAATTTTTTAAAAAAATTTAAAATTTATTTAAATTTGACTAAAAAATTTGTTGGGAGAATTAGGGAATTCAATACAAATATACTTATTTATAGATACGTATTTATCATAATATATATAATAGCTTTTTCTTTATGTTTCACGATGTGTACTCAATACCGAATAGAAAATCCCAAATATTCAAATGTTGACTTAACAAATATATTACTGAATCCTTCCTTTTCCTAGTCATAACTTTTCCCCCAAGATTATTCTGCTTGACCTTCCATTATAGATCAATGACATAAACAGAAAGAAGGGGAACATCTTGTCAATTATTCCCCCTTTTCCTACGTTCAAGGAGAGACGTCAGGATACCCTGTATCATTAGCAGATTTTCTGGATCAATCGCAAGACAATGCCATCAATTACACGCGCTGCAACGGGAAGTGACAGGTACGGGTCACATTTCGATATCAAATTCTTGGGAGGTGTAACGGTTCTTTCATTTGCAGTCGCTTACGGGGAGGCCATTATCTGTCATGAACCACCCCGTCCAGACGACATGGTGAGGATGTCAGCAATCGTATGTTTTAAATCGTTTTATTTCTTCCGCATGCACCTTGTACTGTTTTATTTTCTTCATATTGTTACAGATGATTTGGCGTGGGATATTGAAGATTTCAAATTATATAATTCTGCAATACTTTTTGCTCAGTTTCTTTGCAAAAAGTTACTTAACATCTTTAACTATTAATAACTTTTAATCTCTGAAATAAAAGATATTCATCACCACACTTCATCATCACCATATTATTGTAGATAATTAAGTTCTTTTCAGATATTTTTACATGGCTTGAGTTTACATGGAATGTATAAAAATAAGTTTAGTATACTGAATGATACACACATATGAGTATATATATATATATATATATATATATATATATATATATATATATATATATATATATATATATATATATATATATATATATATATATATATATATATATATATATATATATATATATATATATATATATATATATATATATATATATATATATATATATATATATATATATATATATATATATATATATATATATATATATATATATATATATATATATATATATATATATATATATATATATATATATATATATATATATATATATATATATATATATATATATATATATATATATATATATATATATATATATATATATATATATATATATATATATATATATATGTATATCTATATATGTATATATATATATATATATATATATATATATATATATATATATATATATATATATATATATATATATATATATATATATATATATATATATATATATATGTATATATATATATATATATATATATATATATATATATATATATATATATATATACATATATATACATATATATATATACATATATATATATATACATATATATACAGGATTAAGGATGATTACAGTTATTTTTACAGTTAAAGTTTTTCATTAGAGGTAGATTTTTCTACCACTATCAAAGGAAATAAAAAATTGGTAACATGGCCACTTGTCAGTCAAGTTACATTAGTCTAGGAGTTACTGACGCATTTAATTTCTAGCTAAAAGCCAGGGGATATTACCGTGCACCAATAGTGCTACGGTGAAACAGGTCATATTAATATGTTTATGCCTTTCATATAAATATATTTCTGAATAACTAAGCAAAGCGAAAGTGCTCGTTTAGTTCTCATTACCCTCTTCGACCAGTCTACCAGAACACCTCATTGCCACTAATATTAACCATGTGACAGGATGCATATTGAAAATTTATATATATATATATATATACATATATATATATATATATATATATATATATATATATATATATATATATATATATATATATATATATATATATATATATATATATATATATATATATATATATATATATATATATATATATATATATATAAATTTCTTCTTTATCTTTTTTTATCAAATCTAAATAAGGGAATTTTAATTTTGATTTCATTCCTGTTTACACATTTTCTTTTATCAAAAATGTTAATTTTAAAAATAATCCATTTTTTTGACTTTTCTGTAAAAACTTCTTCACATAAATTGTAATAGATTTACTAATAATAGTAAATAGATTTACTTTTACAAAAACTATTAATAAAAAATAATTTATTTTTTCTATCTTTAACTTCTATATAAAAATTCCGACTAACACGATCTACACATGACGAATGGAGATTTACATGTTTTTTCTTAAAACACCAATAATTTTTGAATTAAAATAATTTATCAAAAGATATTGAAGACGAAACACTCTTGTATTAATCAGCTGTGTAGCTATAAATCATGCATTTATTGGTCATTATTCATTTACATTGATCTATTGAGGAACTTCCAACGTTGTTTAGCAGTGAAATTGACTTTCCTTCTGGTTCACAATTTATTACATTGCACAACACATACTGGCATTATTCTCATACCTCATGCGTGCTGGTTTAATATATTTAGACTAAGTAATGTCATTGATCGGAAGTCCAATAATATGAGCATCTGACATCATTGAGATCTATTCCGATAATTGAAAGTGGACCGACGATTTTCATCAGAAACGCAGCAGGTCGGGAGGCATTCACGCCATTCTAACTGCATCTAAGCTATTGAGTGAGGACGCAGGTGTTTTAGAGAGGTTGGTAGATCTCTGCATGCTTTTTTATTTCTGGTAACTAATTAAGACATGATCTAAGTCAATTCATTTATCTATATGAACGTGATCAATACGATTCTGTGCCTTGTTTTCGGATATTATTTTAGTTTTATATTCGAAATAGCACACAAAATATTTATATTTAAAGCTAATCTTACTGACGAAAAACTTTTTAAAATTTTTATCAAAAGTCGTTTTTCATATAAAAAATGTATCTCATAAAACAGTCTTCACCCTAGAAATTTTAAGAATACAGTAATCGCCCCTATAACACAGTACTCTCATAACGCGATTTCATGTCCCTCTTATAACATGCGTTTCCCCCCATATAACGCATAAAACGCATCGATTCCCCACGTAATATTTCTGTCCTGCGAAGTTTATAATGATTTGTACAGCTCTCAATCCATTTCCCGTATGTTTGCACATCGTGTCAATTGTGTTCGTATAAAGTTAAATTAAATTTTATTATTGACCTTTGAACATTCTGCTTAAAAAAAGATGTCGCTGGAACGTTATTTCAGATACCCCTATAGCGAATAAACATGTAATAAAATTGCTTTTGGAATTATTTGATATATTTGAAATGAACCGTTTTTTAGCTACATTTGCATGGGCTTTTTTATTTAAAATGCTCTAAATTTGGTTTTAATAAAACGCACACATTTCGTTCATAACAATGTTTTCCCGTAATATTCATTTCAACCCCCACCCTTTAACGAGAAAAGACATGACTTGCACAAAAAGCTTTATACGAAGTGATACGAGCGCTTTTCCTATAAATCAGAACCAATATAGTGTTACAGTATTAGTATTGTTTACTGTATCAAAAAGTATGCATCGACTATTCTTATTTAAAATCATGCAAAAGGTGTACAATTTTGTTATATTTAGTTTTCTCTGAAATATTCTATAACTACTCTATGGTTTTAAATTGAATTTTGATCTCCTATTCTGACGCTATAATAGTTTACTATCACTTAATAATGTCGATTATTTTAACAACTTGATTTGTTTCTTTTTTTGGAAATTTGAAATTTTATAAGTTTGATCAGTCAGTCAAAATGGAAACTGATATTTAAATATCCATTTTAACGTATAGTGACTTCTGAAACGTTATTTTATTTTACGATTGGTATTATTAACGTTTTATACATTTGAGAAAATTTAAAAAGTTTCCAAGCATTCACCCCAAAACCATGTGTGCAAAAAGTAGTAATTTAAACCTCAATTGTTATAGATGCTGGATTCGAGCAAAGAACTTTCAAATTCAAACAGTGCATTCTTAATATTAGATTGCGTTAGGAAGACAAATACAATGCTCGACATTGAAAATTCAACACCAAGAATAAGTGACCAGAAAATTATATAAATTTCAGCATCTTACCGAGTTATGCAAAAGACGTGAAATGCGCAGCTCTGCAGCGCACGTAGGATAAGATATAAAGTGAGAAACCGGTAGAGTTGGCGATATTCGCGAAATTATTACTACTTAAAAAATAATTGTTAAAAATTTGTTTTTGTCGCAAAGGGCGGCTGTAATTGCAGAGAATACCAGACCATCGTCGACGGATTCAGTTCCAGCAGACAGACGAGTTTACAAGGGGCATGGTGATCTGAATGAAAGGGGCAGATGGCAAATCGCAGCTGACAAACACCTGGACGCATCCACAGTGCACCGACTGTGGTGAAGATGACTGGAACAAGGAACTGTAAAGCGTTTCCTGGTTGCAGCCAGAGTGAAATGGATGCAGCCGACGGGAGGTGGTGATGGAACCCCAAGACACGTCTACCGAAATTGTGCAGCATGTGCAATACACCTGGGAGGTTTCCATATTAAGCAGAACCATTTGCCGTCAACTGGTTACTGATGGCCTGCGCCGTCCGTTGCATTACCCCCACAGCATAGACGGCAACGTCTGGGATGGGGCCGCATTAGAGCCACGTGAACGACGGAATAGCACAGATTCGTTTTCTCAGATGAGTCACGCTTTTACTTCTTCACTGAGAGCAGTCGCGTGTAAGTGTGGCATCGACTTGGAGACAGGTCCAATCCTGCAGCAATTGTGGAACTCCCTACCGCGTGACAACGTTGCATCATGGTTAGTGGAGTCATTGCACACTATTGAAAGTTACCTCTATTTCGTATTCACGGCACTATGACCGCCCAACGTTACGTGGATGGTATGCTGCGAACTTTATTCACCTGATGAACAATAATTCAAGCTGTATGTAATCTGACTAATACGAACTTATTGTAAAGACTGCACTTTCTAAAAATACCAAAAGAAACATAGACAATGCACATATCAAAACAATTTATTTTATACAACTTGATTTGTGTAATTCTTTATATTATCCCTTTGTGACTAGCTCTTATTATGAGTATTCTCATTTAGGTTTGTTAATTCTTAATTTCAAAATACGAAGTTCTAAATAAAATAGTAAACTTTAATATTCTTTATTAATTATATAACTATGGTGTTTCATATCACCATAATTGAATTGGTTATTTGAGATAAACGTTTCAAGTATTATTCTTAACAAAAGTTTTTTAATTCATATAAATTATTGTCATATAGGTTTACATAATAATCCTATTTACTTCTCTAAGTACAGGGTGATTATAAAAAAACTTTGCCAACATCTGCACTTCTAGCGTCCATTCTATTTAACCGATCAAGATGATACTTCAAATATAGTTCTTTTGAGATATGCGCTCGAGATTCTGTGAATGGCAACACAGTGGTCCTCGCGGTTACAGTTATAGTGACAGAAACTCGAAATTTTCGAATGGCAACGCCTACTTTTTACCATCGCAAAATGTTCAGCACATGCGAAAACCCTAAATAGCGTTGAAACGGTACCGATATGTCCGAAAACCGACGTGTTATACACATACAAACAGTTCTTCAAGGCGCACGGAGGAATAATGCATACGACAGAGACAAGACACTGCTCAATGATGAGAACACATAGAGAAAAAAAATCTTTATTAATTTCAAACATTTTCCACATGAGTGCCATCACAGGCAATTACGCATTGCATGCGGGAGACGGTGGACAATGTCGCTGCACGCAACATGGCACGAGGGATGTTTCCAATCTCACGCCGTATAGAATCCTTTAAGTCCGACAATGTTTGAGGATTGCACAGATAAACACTGGATTTGAGATAGCCCCAAAACCAGAAATCCATAGGCGTCAGATCTGGGGATCGCGCAGGCCACGAAAACGATAATAGCGTGAGATGATGCGATCTCCAAAATGCTGATCCAGGAGCCTTTTAACTGACCTCGCTATATGTGGAGGTGCGCCATCTTGCATCCAAACAATGTCATTGAGTGCATTCAGCCGACGCAACTCCGGTAAGACATAATTTTTCAGCATGGCTGCATACCGAGGGCCCGTTACAGAACATGTTGCATGGCCAGTCGGGGTCGTTTCCTCAAAGAAGAACGGGCCCAGAACAAATGTAGCTGTAATGCCGCACCGCGCAGTCACTGTGGCGTCAAATAATGGTACTGGCGCCACAGCATGAGGATTCGTCTCTCCCCACTGCACACAATTCTTTGTGTTAATGCTGCCATTTAAGGTGAAATGCGCCTCGTCCGTCCATAGTATGCGAAGTGGCCAGTCGTTATCCGCATCATATCGTAACAAAAATGTATTTGCGAAGTCCAGACGTTGTTGTGGGTCACCCGGCTCCAACATCTGGACGCGCTGGAACCGATAGGGAAACATGTGAAGTACCGAGCGCAAGAGCTTGCGGACCGTTGAGTTCGGAATATCCAATACGCGCGCTATGCCTCTTGCGGTTTCTGTGTGTCCTGCAGTCACTGTATGGTGCACTTCCATGACAACGTCCTCAGAAACAGTTGGCCGTCCGGAGCGCTGTTTGTCACAGGTGCAGCCTGTATCTTCGAATTTCCGCACTAAATCACGCAGAGCTTGCAGAGTTCATGGGCCACGTCGTTGTCGATGATTGCGGCGATATACACGCAAGGCTTCCGCAGCGTTCATCCCATTTTTGTAATAGAGTTTGATCAATTCACCGCGAACTTTCCTAGGAAGACTCATATCGTCGGCATTTGCGAGTTCCCGAATGACGACTTCGCATACCCACTTGGTATTTTATAGGTTTCCTACGCTGAATATCTGGCGACCGGCGTTCTGTGATTGTTTTCTTGACTCTGTCACATGCAAATTTATTGCGTGCGCCCAGATCGTGTTTTATTGGCCGGTTTTCAGAACTCTTTTTTGTGTTTGCAGAACACGTCCGTTTTTAGACATATCGGTACCGTTTCAACGCTATTTAGGGTTTTCGCATGTGCTGAACATTTTGCAATGGTAAAAAGTAGACGTTGCCATTCGAAAATTTCGAGTTTCTGTCACTATAACTGTAACCGCGAGGGCCACTGTGTTGCCATTCACAGAATCTCGAGCGCATATCTCAAAAGAACTATATTTGAAATATCATCTTGATCGGTTAAATAGAATGGACGCTAGAAGTGCAGATGTTGGCAAAGTTTTTTTATAATCATCCTGTATATATATATATATATATATATATATATATATATATATATATATATATATATGGGTTGTGTGTGTTCCTTAATGTATGTTAAAGAAAGTGCTTATCCATTTAGCATACGGAACATCTCTCCCTTGATGAAGATACAGTCTCCATGCTTTTTAATTTGCCGTTTGCCATTTTTTCCTAGTTTTGGTGTTAGGATTTCTATCTTATTTATATTTTTTATAACAATCAGTAAATACTTTCGTGATGGGTAGGATATCAAATGCATATTTATTAATCCACTCAAAACTTGACCCTCTCAGTAACGCGGTACTGTCGTTAACTTGGTTACATCTTTGCAGGGCAAAAAATCCCGCGTGCTGACCCGCTGACGATCCGACATGCGTTTGACTTCCGGCCCTCAATTCTCAACACGTGGGTTGGGTTGCGCCGCTGCGCGCGCAGCCGTTCAGTCCACCTGAAGTCTTTGCGCCATCGAGCATTGTTCTTCATATATTCATCAGTCACTCGACGTGATTTACAGTGCTTACTAAATAGTTCTGAGCTATTTCAAAGTCTGTGGGTACTGGATCTTCTTTTTAAAGAAAAACAAATGAACTTGTCTTCTTTCTCGTGCACACCAGATGAGGACACATGGCAAAAAAAAGTCAACTTGTCAATGGAGTAAAATTACATTTGTTAAGGAGATAGGATAACGAAGAAATTGTCATTGCAGTGCCTAACAATTTAAGAGTTGAAAAAAAATGATTATAATCTGGAAGAAGAGGCTGAACTAAACCGAGTTAATATGTTAAGGGAATGAGTGCAGAAACGATTAGATAGAAAAAAAGAGCGTGAAGGAAAGTGACTTTAATGAGATAAATGACGTATTTACATTTGGTTTCTTCAAACAAGAAAGAAGGGAGCGCCAATTATAGGACCAATGTGCTATAGAAACACTTGAAATTTTATGAAGGATTTAAAAAAGACAGCGATCATAAGTTTGTCTCAAGTACTGGATGGGTTAGTTACTGAAATGAATGGTTTGGACTGCAATAGCTGAATATTTGTGTGAAAAAACTATTTAGGATCTTGGAGGCTAAGTCTCCGTTTATGAAGAAAACTAGTTTTTACCGATAAAAAAAGATTTGATCGGAGGTCTTTTGTACAAGTAAACAAACTTGCGCTCCAGAAAGAGCAGTCGTCTTCAGGTATTAAGGAGCAAGGAGATGGGAGAAAATCAAAACTTGGTCTTATAAGAAAATCAAAGAAACACTGTGCTTTCAACCACATTGAAATACATAAACTTTAGTTTGGTACCAAAATCAGTCACATACATTGATGAGTTATGAAATTTTGAAAAAATGGTCCTGTGAAATATTTGTTCAATTGGTTATCAAATTCTACAGTTTTTTTTTAAATCTAAGAGCCAGCCAATTAAAGCTGCAATGGTTCTTGGCAACGTATCTTCGAATCTAAATATTAAAAAATCAGAAAATGGGAAAATAAGAACATTTTTACCACTCAATATCACAGCATTATGTCTTCCAGTAGACAAAGCAGTCTCGTATAGTCCCAAGAGAAGATATAGGTTCAAGCTGTTGTTCTCCTTTCTTTCTGCACACAATAGTCGTCAAGATCTTATCCAGAACTTAGAGAAAATTAACTTCATAGATGTTGTTGGATAAGTGGCAACTGCCTAGAACAAGTTACAGTCATTAACACTATTAACACTTATTCGTTCTTGGCGAAAACTGCGTTTCAAGTGAATGTATTGAACATGATTATGCAGAAAAAATAAATTGCCTCCTAAAAATAGATCCTGGATGTCAGAAGCCAATGAAAATGACGCTGAACAGCGGTACCAGAATAATTTCGAGCAAGACATTATGTTCGATTCAGAAATAATTTCATTTTCTTGTATTTAGGCAGTACAAGCTCCTAAATATCACATAGTGAGGGACAAAAGGCTTCAGTATTTAGAACAAGATGCATTAGTAAATTATTTACTTCGTCACCTTCGTGATGAAGCAACAAAACACAGTTGCAGTGCCGAAGAGAACAGAACACATTTCTTTAAAACATTACAAAGTTAGCTAGTTAAATTTCATCAGTTATAGACAATTTAAGACATCTTAAAGTATTCTTCTGAGATCTATTCTTATTAGGGAAATTGTTGCACACTGTATTTATTAATTTTCATTTTCATACAGTAAAGACACTAAACTTTCATAACGTACATTTTTAACCCCATTTCCGATAGCCCGTCGTATTCGCAAAGTTGGCTTCCCTTTGGTTCACATTAGGCTAAGTTCCGGACTCTACTGTATTATATACTACTCGTAAATTTTTGCACTGCTCAATTAATATTCATTTCATTAATTACTGTTCAATAAATTTTCATTTCCGTTGTTCTTTAAGTTAAAGGCATATGAATAATCAATGAATATTCTTCGAAATATTAATATTTGATGAAAATTATATTTTAAATACAGATTATTATCGCTTAAACTCACATATTACTTAAGTACATAAAACCCTGAAGGCAAATAATTAATAACTGAAAAGAGGATTTCAACTAGCGGAATCAAATATTATAAGTGAACTTGAGGTAAATATAAGAGTTTCGCAAAAAAATAATCTTTCTGAAAGATTATTAAAAATTTTTCTATGTACTTTGTTGTTTTCTATCAAACGAAAAATGATTAGGTTTTTCTAGAAAGAACGAAAATTAAATTTTGAAACTTCAAATCTTGACTCACAGTGTTTTTAATAGCAGTATAAATAAAAAAGTAAAATATTCTTTCAGTCGAAATCCATGAAGTAATAATTCAATTTAATATTAAATGCTTACAGAAAATGTTTTTCAGAATAATTTGTGAAGTAGTTAATCACTGATTAAAAACGTTGCTTGGAACATTATTTTAAAAATACCTGTAAAAATTGCAAAATGGTTTTCATTTTCACTAAAATTATTCCTGCAATATTGGTAAAATTTGAATAATTTAAAAACTTGGTAATAATTGTAATTGTATGTAATGAAAAAAATGTAAAAAGGAAGATTTGTGTAACATTTTTTAAAAAAATTAAAAAAAAATATTCTTTAAGTATATTAAGAGAAACATCTTAAGAAAAACACAATTAGGTACATTGTTTAATAATGTATACGGACGCATTTTATTGCGCGCTTGCCTATTTAATTTCAATATTTAATCTTATAAAATGAATTTAAAAAAGTGTCATTTCTGGCAGTTTTTATTTTAAAATATAATATATTTCTTTATCAATTGACAGAAACAAATATTTGTCTAATTAGTAAACAGAAACGTTTTCCAATACTTGATAAAAATATAATTAAATAATAGAACGTATAAAATCACAAATATATTAAGAAGTGCAGAGAAAATCAAATTTTATCGAAAATTTTGGAGATTATATAAAGCATTTCTGTAACATTACCTATTAGTAGGCTACGAACTCAGCAAAGGAAGCAATAAACTAAATTAGATTTCCGAAATATAAACTTAAATGACTTCATTTTCCTTTAATATTTTAATAAACATTTAAATATCGATTGTCTCTTGAAACCCAATTAAAAATAACGACCAAAATAATTTCTCTTTTGATAGGAAAATTTTTTCAAGCGATAATTTTTTAGTATCCTTTTAGCCACTAGTATTATGTATTTGCTTCGTTAGTTGTTGGCTGGGTTTTATGGCGCAATGTCCAAAATTGGACATGCTGCTATATATTTGCTTAGAGTTTAGCAGTTGAATCAGATTTAAAGATTTTTAGGCCGCTGTTGCCTTATTGTCAAAAAAATTGTTATAGTGTAGCAGGTTCTATTGAGAGCCTAGCTGCAAGTTCATGGTGTTCTATAATGATGTCTGGGAGAAGAAATATAGATGACAGTCGTATTCTCCTCCAAGTTGAATTATACCTTTGGAGGTGTCAGACAATAGCACTCAATCTTAGACTTGCTTCTTGAACTCTGTTCCTTAATTGCAAGAATCCACTAGACTTTGGGACTACGATGGTATATCTACTAGGTGACAACTATATAAGATGACATCAAATCCATTTGTAATGGTGTAGAAAGAAAAATAAGGAGTTGGTCAAATATTTATATAAATAAAAGTTTTTAAATTTGAATGAAGCGTATTTGTATACATAGAATCAATTGCAATTGTGTACTTCATATTAAAATAAATTTTAATAAACATTTCAACACATAAAACCACATTTGAGGTAAAAGTCAAATCTAAGAAATATTGAGCAGATTGTGAACGAGAATAAAAGTTTAAGGACATGCAGTTAACACTTCTAATCTATATATATCAGCGTCCGTAGAAGCAATTGAAATGATGTTTCTTATTAACCATAGAGTGTTTGTTTCTTTCCTTTATGTTGAGATTATGACTATACCACTTTATTACAATTCTCATTGGTTGTAAATATCCATGATGTCAGATGACATTTCATCCACGTCACATCGTATTGAGATGGCATCGTGAATCAGACTTGTCATCGAATTTGCTGCCTGCCTTTAAATAACATTCTTCGAGAGGAAACAAACAAGGTGAAGTTCACCATCCAATGTCTAAGATTATTCTCAAAGTTCATTTTGTTAATAAAGCGATTTCTGATAGCAAGATCAACGCTTCGGTTTGAGAAGCAATTTTCCATGGATTCAAATCATTAACGCGTAGACAATAGAACAGAAGAAAAAGCAAAATGAAAGAAACATGACAAAACATTCACTTCATGATTAGTTTAAATCAGCAAGGATGATTTAAATTAAAAAAAATTCATTAATTAATAGAATTCTAAATGAATAATTTAAATATTTGTAAACAATCACTTTTAAATCTTAAAACTAATGCTTCTCTTACGCCAACATTAAAATTTTTTTTTTGCAATTTTTATCATTGTTGCATTTTTTGTTTCCATTATATTCTAAGAGCTTATATTACTACTTTCAACCTAATCATTTTCGAAAAATATTTCATTTTTAGATGATTAACATTAGAACGTCTGTGGGTGTCCATTGAATCTAAGAACCAGTTTAGTTTTTCTTCTTTCCTCATTTCTGCTGGGAATTTGAACATTTTTTATGACTTTTAGTAATTTTCTATGGTGATTACACAGAAATAGCTTTGCTTTTCCACGTAAATTAAGAGAGATTTTACAACTACATATGCCAACACGTGAGCTTGTATATAAATATATTGGTTACTTTTCCACTGTACCCCCGCTTTTTGTCTGTCTAAAGAAATAGCACGTTTTTTTACGGAGAAGCGAAAGTAATGCAACGTAGATACGATGACTTTATCAGCTGAAAATTTTATTTTAAAATTAATGTATTTTTAATCGTTTTTTTGTGCAAAAATTGACTAAAAAGTGATAAACAATAGCATTTGAATTCAGTACAGAACAAAGCTAAATCTAGTTGGTACAAAAGATTGCTTAGTGATTATTTGTCGTTTGAAGAAGCGTTACAGTCAAATAGAAAAAACAACTAAATACAACCAAATGTATGTATCATTGTAAAAAGGTATTATCACATTATACTTTCGCAAATTAATCCATGATGCGATCACTAAATAATTTCCACCAGAAATAAAGATTGGAGTTTATAGAAGTTTAATCAATAAATGATAATTGTTTAGTTTATAAAATGTAAATGAAATGTTCGTATTAATTTTTAGTAGTTTCTAAAAACGTAAACATTTTAAAACAATACATGATCCAAATTGAAAGTTTATGACAATTTACAATATTTTTCTTTACCGTTAGGCGATTATCAAAAGCAGAAGTATAACGGAAAAGTACCATATAATGTTTCATGATGTACGTTATTGTATGCTGGTATATTGTTTATAAATGTTTGATAGTTTATGCTAGTATATTGCTTATTAATGTATGCTAGTGTATGCAGGTTTATTGTTTATTAATGTATGCTATAGTGTATGCTGGTATATGGCTTATTAATGTATGCTAGTGTATGCAGGTTTATTGCTTATTAATGTATGCTACAGTGTATGCTGGTTTATTGTTTATTAATGTATGTTAGTATATTGTTTATTAATGTATGCTAGTGTAGCTGGCATATTGTTAATTAATGTATGCTAGTGTATGCTGGTATATTGTTTATAATTGTATGCTAGTGTAAGATGGCATATTGTTAATTAATGTATGCTAGTGTATGCTGGTATATTGTTTATTAATGTATGATAGTGTAAGCTGGCATATTGTTAATTAATATATGCTAATGTATGCTGGAATATTGTTTATTAATGTATGTCAGCTATATTTCTTAATAACACATGTATTTCTACAGGAAGGTAATTTATCATTATCAATAGATGTTCAAAAAAGATTATTCACTATGTAAATACTATCTGATTTTGTACCTTATGCAGATCAGACCCCCAGAAACGATGGTTCATAGAAAAGGTCTAAAACCTCATTAAATTGCTAATTTAGTGCTAGAGCTTTCTGAAAATGAATCAGATTCTGTTGAGCTGTCTTGTTCTAATCGAATATCACATTATCGACTGCTTATGAGGTGTTTACCAGCATTATGCATAAAATGATAAATAATGAATGAAAATGTGTCTTTATGGCAAAAATTACGAGTTTGCTTATTTTATAAATATTTATGAAAGTTAATGCTTTATTTCATTTTAAATTGCTAAGTGATTTCTTTTAATACATTTTTGGAGTGTAGATGGTAATGAAATAAGATAATTGCATAAAGTAGAATTAGAAAGCCTTCAAACTAAGCCTAACTGAGTAGTTCTCTAGCAATTATTTAGTTTATGCTGTTATTTCATAAAATATTTTTTACCGATGTTGAAACGACATTGGCGGATATTTTAAGGGTAATCGAAATCCTGAGCGTTCTATATTTGAAGACGCCAAAAACTTTCTTGCTCACTTAAAATGCAAAATACATGAAACTGTGCAATAAAATTAAAGGGTATTTTTAATCATAAACAAAAACAAAAAAAAAAAAACTATCACCAGTAAATTAGCATGTATGAAAAATATATAGTTAATATTATTTGATAAAATTCTTTAAAAAAGAGTTTCCTTTTGCTAAAAGAATAGTTTGAAAATTTATATTTTACTAAAATTAAATTATGACACAACTGAATAGACAAAATATATTCTAAATTTAGAACATAATGTTATTTTCATCTTAAAAAAGTAATAAATTGCCACATATAAAAACCTGCATTATTAAAAATATTTCGTGAATGTTGGCTATAAAATATTATGAAAGTTACTGACCAAAATATAGTAACATTTGAAAAATGACTAACCGTGAAATTTAATTCAAACTGAAAAATGATGGATGTTAGAAAAAATTGAAGAAAACAATGAGAAGTTATTCTCTTTTCTAAATTTATATATTTTTCAACAATGTTCAGTTCATAAGTTTTCTAAATAAAATTTATTATTTGAAGATCATAATATACTTCATTGGTTTTGTTCAAATGTAGTGTTTACAAGAACTTTACTGCACAAGTTTTAAGTGATGTAAACAAAAAATTTCTTATGCAAAAATTAATTAAATTGAGACATTATAAAATGATCTCGATAAATTCATCAGTCTGATTTAAAAAAAATATAATAAAACACAAATGTTATAAGGTCTAATTCACACTTAAAATAATTTTAGCATTTATAGTAGTATAAAAAATAATTTCTCTTAAAAATATGTTTTTGTTCATTTATTATTTATTTATTTTTTTGGAAAATATATTTGGGTAAAATATGTCTTTCAATATTCTAAATTTAGAACGAAGTGTTGCTAAGAAAACAGATCTGAAAAGAGATAGAGAAAATGGATATGAAAATAGTTTGAAAGGTTTGAAGAATTTGTAATCCATCATCTAAGTACAAAATATATCATTCCTGTATTTTTGTCAGATGTATTTGTAAGAGGAAATTTGCAAAGGAAATAGGAAAATAGGATGAGTTTTTTTATTTCATATTCGAAATTTTTTCTTAAGAAAAAAATTCAAAATACTGAACAATCTAATTATTTTTTCGAGAAGAAAATTTTCTTTTCTAAACTCACACAAACATAGATGTTACTGATTCAAAAAATTTCGATCTATAGATTTTGACACTATATAGCGACTATTTTACCGCTGTTTCAAGGGCTATGTATATATACCATATAAATTGCTTTCTGAGAAAAATTATCGTACGCAGATGGCAGTATTCTCATGTTTCATACATAGATGGCAGTATTCTCGTGTTTCACAGTCAAATAGCATTATTCTCGTGTCAAATAGATATAGATAGTAGTATTCTTGTGTCTCATAGGCATATTGCAGTGTTTTCGTGTCTCATGGAATAGATGACAATATCCTCGTGTCTCACAGGTAAATAACATTATTCTCGTGTCAAATAGATATAGATAGTAGTATTCTCGTGTCTCATAGGTAGATGGCAGTGTTGTCGTGTCTCATGGAATAGATGGCAATATTCTCGTGTCTCATGGAATAGATGGCAATATTCTCGTGCCTCATGGAATAGATGGCAATATTCTCGTGTCTCACAGGTAAATAGCATTATTCTCGTGTCGAATATAGATAGTAGTATTCTCGTGTCTCATAGGTAGATGGCAGTGTTGTCGTGTCTCATGGAATAGATGACAATATCCTCGTGTCTCACAGGTAAATAACATTATTCTCGTGTCAAATAGATATAGATAATAGTATTCTCGTGTCTCATAGGTAGATGGCAGTATTCTCGTGTCTCATGGAATAGATGGCAATATTCTCGTGTCTCATGGAATAGATGGCAATATTCTCGTGCCTCATGGAATAGATGGCAATATTCTCGTGTCTCACAGGTAAATAGCATTATTCTCGTGTCGAATATAGATAGTAGTATTCTCGTGTCTCATGGAATAGAAGGCATTCTCGTGTCTCATAGGTAGATGACACCCAAGAATTTTCTGTATAGAATGCATACGGTGGTCATAAGTACAACATATGACCTCCATTGTTCAATAGTGGCTGGTATCGAACAGAGAACTTTCTCTCCGAATACCACGGTCTCTCAACTTGGTTACAGTGATGCATATATAGGTTTGTACTGAAAGGATTTTCAAATTTGTATTTATTTTTGATACTATTGCTTTATAATTTCATAAAATACTTTAAGAAGTATTATATCTTTAAATGAAAATATCATTTTAACGTGTTTAAAGATATTAAACACGTGAAAACTATTTAAAAGTTTTTAAAAACACATTTTTTCTCAGTAATGTGTTCTTTATTAGACAAAATAGAATCATTAGATATATGAAAAAAATAGTTAAAATAGGTGGATGTAAAATTTATGTATGCAACTAACAGTATTTATTTTTGATATAACAGATATATCATCCTATAAACTATTTTATATAAATCATCTCTTCGCAAAATTTACTTAAAAGCTAATCAAATATATCACTCCTTAAAGTATCACTTTTGTATGTTTCAATATGATTGTACCAGTAAATACGTATTTAAAAATAAAAATTGCAATTTTAAATAAGAAAAAAGATAAATGTTGATTCTAACGGTTTTGTAAATTAGCAAAATGTTTTTAATCATCCAAGAAAATGCAAAACATTGCCAAAATGCTCACGAATCATTAAAATGCTTATGGTGATATCTTTAAAATTATATACGCATAACGTAAATATGGCAATATATTTAGATTATTATACACGCAACTTAAAAAATGTAACTTACATTGTGTTTACGTGAAATAAAAGTAGTAAAAGAGATAGAGAATATAAAATATATATTAACTTTAATATTATATTTGTCATAGCTGTTCATTTTGATAAAGAAATTATTAAGTACATGATTAAATTTGAAAAAAAAATATAAAATCCTAATTTGTGGAACAAAATATTTTTTGTTTTTGAAAATTTAAAATATATGATGCTAAAATGTAAAATAAAGAGATTGAGGGCAAAATCTGAATTATTAAAATATTACAAGGCATTCATTGCGATATTTAATCAATTGATAAAATTTATCTTTTAGTTTTCTTTAAAAATTGAATTATTGAAATTACTGTAAAAATTATATTATTACAAAAACTTTTTTGCAAATAAATATTCAAAAAATGCTAAGAGAGATTGTAAAAAAACTATTATTTGTAAGGTTTTTATGTCTAAGAATTTTATACACATTATTTAAAAATTTATATATAAATATATATGTATATGTATTCTATTATATATTTTTATACCATTTCGAATCAAATAATCATTGTTAACTTTATTTTATCTATTTATTTAATTTATTCTTAAAAAAGTAAATTTTGATGTTCATTAAAAACGTCACAATTCAAATATTTAACATCATAGGAGGTAATTTTCTTAAGTATTTTTCGTTCATTTCACTAAACTAAAAATGAATTAATTGCAATGTAAATAAAAAATAGTTATTTGAAAGAGAAAAAAATTCATTATCCTCCAGATGAGTTTACTTTTGTTGAAATGAGTAATTACCTTAGCACTTGTTATGTATGAAAAATGAATACGAATTCGGCAAGTTTTCTAAACTTAAATATTTATTCTTTCGAAAGCGGTGATAAATTATTGGAATGAATTAGGAAAACTTTGAATTCAAAATAATATTTATTGAAAAGATTTAGATAATTGTAAGATAATAATTAGATTATTAATTAATACTCCTTATTTGATTTGGATGTTTTAATAAATCATTTGCAAATCTCATTTCTTAATTTTCTTAGCTAAAGATCATCCAATTAATTTATGAATTTTAATAAAATTTGAATAAATATGTATTATTACTAAATTAAAACAATTATTGAATACTATAAAAATATGAAAATAAAACTATATTAAATAAAGTTATTTATGGTGATTATTTCTAGGCAATAAAAATTTTATGGAAATATTCCCTACAAAAAATAATTTCTGTCCTAAACCTTTCTAAAAGAATAACATTTGATATCAATAATAAGTATAATAAGAAATTAAGATAATGTTAATAAATATCTAATAATTGTAGCTTTATTATTTATCGTAAGTTATAAATCACAACATGATTTTAAAATTTAGGAATAATTTTTAATGCCTTAAAACCTTTATATAATCTGACCTACAAAGAAACGTGTTTTCAGGAAAACTTTATTATAGAATTTATTTATTACTTAAACTCAAATTGAAGGAATGTAACCTAAATAATTATATTTATTGCTAGCATATTGCGGAACTCCATATTATCTATATAATATTAAAAAAGTTTTATTTTATGAGACTCGGTAGATCGGATATATAAAAACTTAATTTGATTTTAACAGAAATTTACCAAATGGTATTTGGTACACATCATTTTCAACTATAGTTCCAACAAATATGATTGTAAATAGATTGATTCTAGTTCATTATATCAAAGGAATGTGCATGCAGAGCTTTTATTTTTTTATGTCTTCAAATGAATTTAAAACGTTTCACCCAACTACGTGAGAACAAAATGTTTTAATTTCTACGAAACTGAATTAGTGAGACATTTCTACATTCTGTGTTTAAGATATTCTTGCAGCTATATTCTTTTGGACTTCGAATCTCAACACACCGCACAGTACCATAAAATCAAAATTATCCAAAGTATACAAAGATGGTGAAAATGTGAAGTGCTGGAACATCTGCTATAATCACTTGATATGACTCCATTAGAGTGTGAAGCTTTAACCCAACTAACGCAAGATCTACTAGGGATCCATTACCTCGCTTCCAAAAAGTTTATTCGTGCCATAAAATGATCATTACGAAAGATCTATTGAAATGAGCAAATGAGTATATGAAATTCATGATATCGTATCGAGAATAAAACTGATTTATACCTATAAACAGGAAATTCAACTGTTTACGCCTTTTACGAAAAAGGTTCGTTTATTGATGTGTTTTCTTTAGTTTTTCTCCTTCAGTTTTTATGTTTTTTTAATGGATTCAAATTAATAATACATAATTTGAGTATAGAGATAATAGTGCATAATTCCTTTCAAATGACACATTTATTTGCATAGCTATAATGCATTAAAGTTGCGATATAATTTACGCTTGTTTATTTGTTCAATATTATTTTGTCCTTGAACGCAATAGTGGTGGAAGTATCAATGCCTGAAATGACATTCTGAATTTCAAAATCACAGTGGCGTTTCGATACTATACATCTCTTTCATTTTAAAGTCACTAAAACAGGGATGGTCGCCATGTTTAAGTATTAATCTTCCTCGCTTATGTCCGAAGGTATAACTTTACAAAGTGTACCAAAATGGTGGATAGTTTTTAACCATAAAGTGTTGGCTTTTTTCGTTCCATATGAGATCATGACTTCACCACTTTAGTATGATTCTCATTGGTTTAAAATATCCATGACGTAGAATAACGATTCATTTACATGACATCATATTGAGACGGCGTCGTGCATTTGACTAGTCAATGAAATTGCTGCCTGCCTTCAAATCGCATTCTTCAAGTGGCAGCAAACAAGGCGAAGTTCACCATCGAATGTCTGAGAAAAGTGTCGAAGCTCATATTGTTAACAAAACGATTTCTTATACAATGATCAAAGAATCGGTTTGAGAAGCAGTTTTCCATTGATTCAAGTCATTAACGCATTGACAATATAACAGAAGAAAAAAGCAAAATGGAAAAAACAAGACAAAGTATTCACGTTATAATTAGTTTAAACCAGCAAGGAGGATTTAAATTTTTTTAATTTCTTTAGTTAATGGAATTCAAAATAAGCAATATTTGTGAAGAATCTCTTTTAAATCTTAAGACTAATGCCTTGTTTTCGTGAACATTAAAAGTTTTCTTTTTGAAATTTTTATCATTATTCATTTTTGTAGTCAGTCAAATAATGAAAATAAAGTAGTCAATAAATAATTAAAAATAAAATTATGAAAAAGTTACGTATATAAATATAATTAAGTGACCTTTAATCTCCAATTAAATTATAATTAACATTTTCATTTGAAGTTGATACAATTGAATAAATTAAGCAAATTTTGTTACCAATCGCTGAAATTCTAGAACATGCGGTCAAATTTCATGAATAGTTCATCACTTTTATATTTAGTTTACTGAAGGGTCTTAATCAGCTGGAGAAGAGTTTGATATTTACTTTATTATTCACATTGTTTAATATTCATGTGTGATCACATTGCATACGGGAAGGAATGAATAATTCATGATGTTTTGTTTAACCGAATGCTATTCATCATCAGAAGAGCCGAAGAAAATTGAATTTTGGAGATTTCAATTTAAAATGCATAGCGGGATGCTTTGAAAATCTATCACATTGACACATACGTCACATAACCTCGAACCGAAGATAATGAATTCTGCGCAGTTGCGCTTTTACTTAAATGAAATTATTTTAGTTTATGAGACTTAGGAGACAAATTCTGTGTTATATATCTTAATAGAAGTTTCTTGATAAAATAACTTCTTGATATAATTGTTTGGACATTTTTAATATTGAAAGAGATGTTACGGATAGTTTTCTGCTTTCAAACAAAGCAATGTTTACCACAGTTGTAGGATTTCCTTTTCTGTTGCCAGTTAATTTATTTTAGGTCGCAGTTTTTTCGAATGTTATTAAAATCTGAAAGTAACGATCTTATTTAATTTTCGTAAATACAATACAAAGATTTGCATTTTTGAAAAGCAGTTACTGTTTAAATTGATTGTGATTGTTTGTGATTATTGCAAAATCAATAGCCAATAACTTTCGAAATCATATTTCAAAATAGGAATATATAAATCACGCATAAATTATACACAGTGCTTAAAATGACTCGTCTGTTTGGCTTGTTTGCCATTCAAAGATAAATTTTAACACGTGGTCACAGGGCTAACTAATCTGTAGCCAACTTTTTATACATATTTATAATGTATAATAAAAAATATTGTAGAGAATAGTCCAAGGTTTTAATTTTTTAAATGCTTATAATTCAGGAATTTTTCGCGAAATTTTATAGGTAAATGAATTAAGTAATGTGAGTATAGAAATTCGAAATACTAATAGATTGCATGAAATTAAGTAGAATATAATTTAATGCTATGTGTAGTTTGTGTACTTAAGTCTTAGTTAAAATTAGGATTTTTTATTGGCCATAAATCTTATTACCTCAACACAATTCCTGCTCATTACAATAACATTAGGGCCGTGGTAGCCTAATGGTTAGGCCTTCCGTCCGGAAAAGCTGGGTTCGATTCCCAATGCCGCCAAAGTCCCACGAGTACATGCGATATACTAAATCTAAATCTGTAGAATCGAAACTCCTGTGGTCAGTCGTTGAGCAGTTAGCATGGGTGTAATGGTCTGCAGAAACTTTCCTTTCCCTCTAGTTCCAAGTCAAAATTGAGGGAATGGATCCTCTGTTGTTGCCATCTATTTGAGGAGTTTTACAGCAAAGACGTACTTTCACCTTCATGTTGCTATAATTAAAAGAAAGACGCACCCTTCTGACTTAATTTCGTGCAGCCGTCAGCCAGAGAGCTTGGCTTGTCCAAGTGTCATAAGTAACAACAACCATTATGTCAATGAAGTTATATTTATGAAATTTTGTCTACTAAAGTGTAAGAAAATTTTCGTTCACATTCCAATAAAAATTTATAATATAAAAGAACGATTTACTCAGAGATTCAGTTTCCATAACTGAATGAGAATCATAAATTTTCTACGTTTACATAACATGGAAAAGCTTATTTACACATATCACCTCATACACTTCATACCGAATAATAATAAAAAGGTAATTTAACTTCAGACAGAAATTATAAATTGAATGAAGAACCATTCAATAAAAAATAACCTAAAATACAGTAGTGAAAGTTGCTGCCACGAGAAACAACTGTTGTAGTGCAGACATAAAGCGTCGCACTACAGAGCCATGGGTTCGCGGCTCAAACCCAACAGAGTGAAAGATGGAAAGGAAACTCATTTTAATGTTGTATTTCCCAATTATATTAATTCTTGTTTTTTTTTAATTGTTCTTATGGCACAACCAATTCTATTTCTAGAAAATACCTAGCTTAGAGTATTCTAGAATAACGATCGAGAGAATGTTCAGTAAGTCTGCAAATAAGTTGAGCTAACGCTCCGTTCAATTAACTAAGTGTATGAGTTAAGATCTCTTTGTCCTTCCGACTCTAAATTCTAGATAAGTGATAACATCATGTACGTGGCAATATAATAAAAACGTAAATATTAAAAGTAAGCGGTAAAAACTGCAATAATGTTTGAATTAATTTTGCTAACGTGTTTTATCTATCTAGTCACTTTTTCTATATTAGAGGAAATCAGGCACTTGAAATTAGTCTTAAAAAAACCGACATTATTTACAGCCAACCTGGCAAAAACCTGCTTGGTGAAAGCCAATAGACCAGCAATCAGTACCAGATGTTTAATTTTGTAAAGAATGAAAGTTGGCCAAACATGATATTATTAGATGCAGATACAAGGAGTAGGTCCGAGGTTCGATCCTCGGGCTGAGCAAGGTTGACTCAGCCTTTCATCCCTTCAGTGGTTCGATTAACGGAGTACCAAGCATACTTGGGAATTAAACACTAGGGTCTTACGTTAGGCTGACCACTTAACTGGGACAATTACTTCGCACCCCAGTGCCCTCGGTCATGAAAACAGTTATGGGCATTGTAGGCCTTGGCCCACCTGGGCTGTCGTGCCATGGAGTTTAGTTTCTTAGATACAAGGAGTAAGCTTAAAAAGTCATTATAATTAATATAACTATCTATTTCATCGAAATGAAAATTAGATAATATTTATTTTTTTCAAATGCCCGGATCCTACTAACATTTTCACTTTTCAACTTTCAAGGGATGGAAGTGATGGCAACATAAATAGTGGGAAACTCAGTGGGCCTTTGCTGCACCGAACTTAA
This sequence comes from Latrodectus hesperus, assembly GCA_037975125.1. Lineage (NCBI taxonomy): Eukaryota > Metazoa > Arthropoda > Arachnida > Araneae > Theridiidae > Latrodectus > Latrodectus hesperus. The sequence continues at coordinate 3,410,677 of JAJQOW010000018.1, read as the reverse complement.
AAGCAGGAAGCAAGCAAAAACACCCCAGGCTTAGGCCAGAGATATCATTTCACTTGGAGGACATTGCGATCGCGACCTATTTAACGTATCCTAGCAACCTTTAGCGAATACGACGGATCTTTGATTGCATAGGGGTTCTCGCGAAACTCACTACCATGCGATAACCTGAACGAACACCCTAAACAGCACGGTCTTTAAAAGATAAAATAATTTCTATTATGTCTGGAATTTGAAGCTAATAAATCAAAGAGAATATTATTATAATGTTAAAGCTAATTATTGTAATATTAAAGAATATATACTGGAGAAAGCAGTAGCTTACACAAACAATATATGTGATTAATATATAGCAATTTATATCTCCCAAGAGTGTAATCAAAATAAGTTTTTATAATATAAACATCAAAAATTAGATTTATTGCGTATAGAACAGCTTACAATGACTTTTTATTGTTCTGATTTTTTTGTTTGAGGAAGTTACCAGCGAAAACTGAAACATTTATTTTTAAATGATCTAAATTATAAAGCCGCTATCATTTGTACAGATTAATTGATCTACAGACCGCTTGTCGTATTGACAAATTGTTTTTCAATTGAGGTGTTCTATGATTCCAGTAATTGTGCTTAGGTCATTCTAATGTGGATTCCAAATCTCTACACTACATATGTTTGAGTTGGGAATTGAACTCACAAACTGATTAAATGGAAACAACCACCTAGCCCTACAGTCATCATTAAATAAAACTCACTTAATTCATGATATTTATCTCCCTTCACAATCCGTATGTCTTCAGAAGCATTTTTGAACACAAATGCGATAAGAATAAATGTAAAGGTTATTATTTTTTATAAATTGAGTATTTACCTTTTGTATGAAATACCCATAATATATTTGTGGGAAATTATTTTATGTAAATGAACGTACCAATAAATATTGAACTAATAATTTTGAAGGAATATTTTATACAACTGTATATGTATTTATATACATGTTTTTACAGTAAAATTTTTATTTTACAAAGAATACAAGAAATGAAATTTGTAATAAATAAGAAATGTTGAAACCGCTTACGGAAGTATTCTTTTGGAAATAACAAAATTGAAAATTAGATACATAGCTCTCTTAATATTTCACTTTCAAAATCAGCAGTAATAACTTCATTTAAAAAATCCATTAAATACGCATTTGTACAAGGAAATATTAGTTAACTTATTTATGTTGTATGCTATTAACTCAGTAAGATTTCTCCGAGACATTTTCAAAAACTTTGGTTTTCAGAATTTAATAGAAAAATACTGGGAGAGAGTTTCTAATTTTTATAAATTATATTTTTAGCTTCGAATCAGCAATTTGGAATTTTATGTTTCAACGCATTACGTACGTGTTATTTGATTTCTTATTCCTCTACGAATTCATTTATTTAAAAATATGAACGAGAACTTACTCCATTAAAATTTTTAATTAAACCAGTGTTCGCAACAACATCAGATACTGTTCTGCCACTTTCTGAGCAGATAGAGGCGAAAATTAGCATGCTCCAAACATTAAAGTGTATTAAGTAAACTCTGATTAACGTGAAATTTAATCCTCTTGGCTTTAATGACGTTTATTCGATCTTCCCCCATTAAGTTTAATAGCTCTAAACATATTTTTCTTCTTCCGGTGTGAAAACTGCAGTACACTTCCCTGCACAAAGTTGGATTTATTTTATTGAAAGCTAGGGAAAATAGGAGAAAAAGAATAATTAATGTAGCTCCTTTGTCCATTAGATCTGGTGATAGCAATTTATTTTCGGGTACATAAACATTAATGCTTTTTATTTATAATATTTATTAGTTAATAAATGCTTCGCTTTCTAAAATTGTATTTATAGGTATGCCTTTACAAATATTTCTGTTTATATATATATATATATATATATATATATATATATATATATATATATATATATATATATATATATTATATATATATATATATATATATATATATATATATATATATATATATATACATACATATATATATATATATATATATATATATATATATATATATATATATATATATATATATATATATATATATATATATATATATAAATTATTATTTAATCTGTAATTAAAATTCCTGTTTTTAAATGTATTTTTTGGAGAATTTTGGAGTAAAGCGGATTTTTTTTCAGTTTTGAGTTTTTGGAAGAGTTGCACAAATAGGAGTTTTCATTTTAGAAAAAGTAATGTTCTTATGGTTGTTTTCAATTCAAATAATTATTATAAATGTGCGTTGATTTTCATTTAATTTGTGTTTATTTGATTGTAAAGAAATATATAAGCTTAGCTTTCAGATAAAAAATTTTATATAATATTGTTATAAATCTTTTTAAAATTTTATTTTGAGCCCTGATTAGTTCTGTTGATTATTTGTTGATCAATATTTTAATTAATAATTAATTGTTACCACGAATTTATGTTGAATCTAAGTTAAAGATTTATCTTAATGTAATCATTATGAAAATTTTCATTTGTTATATGGTGTTTAAATTTTTTATATTCATAATAAACAGAGAGGCGTTGTTATACTATTGCAAGACGTTTTTGATTATTTTCTGAGAAAATAGTCATTAATTAGCATATAATCATTCTAGATAAATAATAAATTCAAAAACCGAGAATAATTTCCCAACAATCAGATATTAAAAGGAAATTTTTTTTATAAAAATCCATTTTTTTTTATTTTAATATTTCCAGATATTTTGCATCATCAAATTTTCAATTTAGAAATTTTTTTTAAGTTTGAGTGCCGTAATATACTTCCTTTCTTGTTGTAATTATGATGAAATCCAAACAGAATTCTATAATTGATTGGTTTAGATGGCACGTAAATGGAGACAGTTTTTGATAGTTTAAGAATAATAAATCAATTGTTTAATTATAATACAAATATTAAATAAATGATGTTTTAGTAAAACAAATTTTATGCTACACGTCAAATTTTTATATAAAGAGATAAACATACATATGACTTTAAGTCTTTCATTCGTAATTATTTGTAAGCAATTAATTTCTTATTCTAATTGAATGAATTACTGATTTAAAAATATACAAGATATATTCAATAAATCTTTAACATCATTATTGTTAGGTATTTTCAACAATATTAGCATTTGCTTAATAACGTTACTTATTAAATAAATTATACTTCAGCAAAAATAAATTTCATGTATCAAATTATATTGTCTAACGATCGAAATATGCAAGTTTTTAATTCGCAATTCACTACAATTGTTAAATTTATTTAAGATTCGCTTCGTGATCATATAAAAAATAATTGAATTGCATAAAACCTCAAGAATTATTTTCAACTGAGTACAAAAAATGGGATGGGGTAACCTAACTATATTTACTTATTTACACAGATCAATGATTTTATACCTTGCATAATGTGCTATCATTTTACGTGCTTGCATCAAACATTTTTAGGAGTCAGAGTAATTGAGTAAAATGACATAGGCTTGATTACTGCCATTGTGTAACATCAAGAGGTGGATATTATATTTCAATGCGTTCTGAATGCACGAGTTTTTAAGTTTAGTGGTTTTCTTCTTTGCAATAAATGCTCGAACGAATTACTATCAAAGGCAAATACTTTATGAAGGCCAGGAAATATGTAAAATGTTTTACAATAGTTTGAATTATATACACACGATAACATCTTGGTCATAAAATCCGTTCTTGACAACATCAACGAACTTCAAGAACATTTCAATAACGCAATTTAAAAATCATTGTCAGGGAAATAAATCACAAAAGGCTTCAGTAAAGTTTAAGAGTTTAACTAAGAAAATGACCTCGCATCGGATATTGCAACTGAAAAAAAATTCTTAGAATGTTATTATTCCTTACCATTACATTATACATAACAGGTACAAAAGTATTATATTTCATATTTAAATTATTCATCATTAAAGACTCAGAAAATATAAAATCATTTACAATTACAAATGCGAATGAAGATCATAGAAAATATAATACGATACATATTATAGATCCTGAAATAATTAACAATAAAAAAATTTGTAAATCTTTTTTACTGTTATTTATTTCAGGACCATTTATTTACTAAATAATCTAATCTATTTGCTTATGTAATCTTATAACATCATTCTTGATAAATATATTATAAGAAATCAACACAGTAAAAATTTGCTTGTAATAACTTTAATATCATTTCTTTTTGTCTTCCTTCTCAGTAAGTAAATGCTTATGTGTCTAAACTTGTCCTGATTATGTTTCAAGGGCAAACAAAATATTTTATATTACATAGTAACTGCTCATTATGATATAATAAAATAAATAACACACGAGTGTGTTTTCACAGAAAATTATCCCTGCTCTATTCTAAAACCTTCAATTACAAAATCATTTCTTGACAACATGAGTTCGCTCCAATTAAAAAATATGCATTTAAAATAAAACATCAAAAACATAACTTACGATGAATATTTGATGATTTATGATGATGAATTATATCTTGAGATAATTTATCTTCACAGCAGTGTTTGTAGATTAAAAAAAAGTTATCTTACCGCGCTCTATTTTCGAATAAGCAAAGCTTAAAAGTTAATAATTATTCAAGTGATAACCGAATTTGGAGCCATTTAGAAAAGCATTTATTTTCTCAAAATTGCTTTTCCGCTTATTAATGTCAGCGTTTACTCGATTTCAAAAAGTGCTTTTAACGATTTCCATGGAAGTTTCTACAATCGCTGAAATGTGCGTGCGAATAATTCTTTTGCCATTTTTCCAAACACTTAAGCAGTTTACAAAAGAAGTTGTTGTTTAGCTTTCCTAATGATAATGGTTCTTTGGCGAGGGAACAGTTCGCACGAATACTATTTCCCCCCATGAATGTCCAATAATTGGCAGAAATGTTTGGAATGCCATCAAATTTACATTAAGCTTAGAATAAAAGGAATTCTAATGAATAAATTCCACCTTATACATTGGTACAATTACATAAATTTATTCTTAATCGTTTAATTACTTAAATTATTCAAATTTCCGTGAAATAAAGTAAGCTATTTAATTGTAATTTTTAAGTTTGTAATGCTATAAAAATTACAGTGAATATGAATCACAGAGTATTGATTTTTAAAGTAATTGTTACTTTGAATATGCACTTGTATTAAAATAATTAACATTATAATTTTTGAATTTGTATGTCTTTAACTTAATATTCTCGTTGAAGTTGCACATTTAAGCAACATCGTAAAAGCATAATATTATTTGTTGTAATCTGATATAAAATGTGGAGATTTAACTGATTGGTTGCTGAAAATTAAGGAGTAGAACATTTTCAACACCATGAAATTCAGGGTAAGATACAAGCAAATATAAAAATATATTTCACCATGATATACTGCAGCTGTCATTAAAATTCTTCGTGGAACATTAAGGAAAGATTATTCTGTGTAACCAGTTTAGTTCCAAAATTCAGTAGAACGGGACTCAACATTATGATTAAATGTCTTTGTCTAAATCTAAGAATATTTTTGAAATGATCTTAAGTTTTCACATTCTAAACAATAAACCAGCATCTTTTTCGGGAATTTTATCTTTTGTGAATATCCAATTGAAACTGAAATTAAATAAGTTTATAAACAGAAAAAAAGTGATCAAATAGAGAAAGAAATAAGTTTAAATAATTGTATATATTCCATAATATAATTCATAATGTAAACAACATAAGAGGGAATTCAAATAAATATTCTTTTTTACGTACTTAATAACTTTATTCATGGGAAGTTTCTGAAAATGAAAGCTTACTTGTTTTCTGTCTTTCATCATATTATTTTTAAAAAATTGGAAAAATATTAAAAAATTAAATACTTGTATACAAATAACGTGACATTCGGCGAATATGCTTCTATGCTTCTATAGATGTCGGCAGAACAGCATTTGACGGAGAGGTTGAGGCAATTCGAATTGCCTTAAAACAGCTAGTAGCTCTTCCTGATGTTTTGATAGAATGGCTCTGTTCTCCTATTCACAGGCTGCAATTCATACCATAAGCTCAATCTTTCCCCCATCTTGTGAAATTCTCTATATCCAGGAGCTCTTGGAAATTTTGACATCACGAAAAAACTTGTGTTCCAGTGGGTAGCTGAGCGCTGTAGCATCTATGGAAACTTCTTTTTCTTCGGAAAGAGGGGCGCAGGACTTCTCCAGCCAAGACACACAGACATTTCCTCCAATACAATAAAGCTACACTTATAATAAGTTTTTTAAAGAATTCAAGCTTCTTAACTACAGGAAAGAATAATAGCCAAGCGATAAAAAGAAGACCTTCTAAATGTCCATGATTGTCCACGCCATGAAGCTGTGGCACAGTTTCGACTCATGAAAGGTCATGACTGTCTTGCTGAACACTTGCACTACACTAGCATCTTAAATTCAGCAGACAGTCCGCTATGTAACTTGGCTGAGCCACCCATAAATAGGACCCTCCTCCACCTCTGTGCTGCATTGAATGGCAACACTGAATCATCGCTTTATTGGCAAGCCAGAGAACTTTTGGGCAATGAATCTAGTCATCTTGTTTACGTACTGTATTCACTTGTTACGTCTTCGTCTCATGTCTATTTAGTGATCAATATATATATATATATATATATATATATATATATATATATATATATATATATATATATATATATATATATATATATATATATATATATATATATATATATATGCATAAATGCTCGCTCATAAAATGTTTGATGATATTATATCCAAATTTTAGGAGTTTTAAGCAAATTAGTAACCTTGTATATTATATTTAAGAAACCCAAATATTGGGATTTAAGATTAAACTCAGGCTTTTTAAATAATCATAAGCAGTCATATTCAATTACTTTCAGAGCTCAGATATGTTAGGAGTTGTTATTCACCTGACTGTACCAACTAATGCCTTTATTTTGTTTTCATTTGCTTCTAATGTCCATCCAGAACATGATGCACCTTAAATAGAAATTTTTGGATCCAAATCTCGCAAATCTGTTTTATCTCTGACGTTTAGCCAATAGATCTTCTGATTACACATTAGATAATTTTTCTTGATTGAACAGCATTTTTACATTTTTCATAGTAAAAAAGGAAGTATTCCAAAATTGCTGCGTTCATTGGCACCAATCAAAAACTTCAGCATAAAATCAAAGATATTTTTTAACTTGTGTGCGAAGTTTATTATAAACATAATTATAACTATAAAAATATACATTAATATTTCTGTGTTGCAAAAAAGTTATACACATAATACACACACACACACACACACACACACACACACACACATATATATATATATATATATATATATATATATATATATATATATATATATATATATGTGTGTGTGTGTGTGTGTGTGTGTGTGTGTGTGCGTGTGTGTGTGTAATAATTATTTCAATGAATTCATCTCAAGAAGAAATAGTAATAAATTCTACAATATATATATAAAAAAGAATTTCAAGTATATGTTTTTGTACAAAATATTATTTCCTAATAAGATAATTTCATCACTTAGTCAATAGAATGCAGGAAGGACTAATAATATGCATCAGATACTGACGGAGAAAGAACTAGTGGTATTGGGATCTAAATTACCACATTACTGCTGCTTGAAAAGTCAACGACCTAGTGACTCTCATCAGAATATAGAGTCAGAAGGATCATGATAGCCATACGTAAAGACTTGTAAATTCTCAGTGTTTCCCATCATTAAAATACGAAAAAAAGGAATGTTATCCACATGGAATGCTATCACAGGAACATACAACATCCCCAATAATTTACAGCAAGACAATTTGGTGACCATTGTATGCATTTAATGAGGGCAAAAGCAGTCAGCACGGTAACCAAGGCTTTCGTTATACTTGGTGCTGTTAATCAGATGTAACTGCTTCAAAAGGAGACATTAGTGATGAACTTATACGTAAAAAGGGCATCATATCTTCTTCTCATTCAAATCTCAATCTGTATAAATGCCATGAAGACATCATGACTGCCTCCAACAAGTAGAACACCTCTACCTGCATGCACTCAATGTAATTATACTGGTGCATAATTATATCAACCTAGACGGTCTAATAATAGAATAAAGTGACAACGCATACGTTGCTCAGTGTTTTATCACCGACTGCATCTTGAATAACATCTTTTAAATTTCTGATGCATCTACTTTAATTTTTTTACTACACCATATTTCAATACAATGATGAATGACCGCAATTTTTCCGTGCTCTCATGACCTTTGCCGATACGTATTACGTTTGACTGCTGCATTGTCAGCTTGTGTTCCTCGTGTTTCCCTAATAAACAGCGTTAGCCAATGGTTGTTGAATACTGTAATCTCACTATAACACGGTACTCTTACAACGAGTTCTCATATCCCTCGTATAACACATGTTTTCCCTTATATTACGCGTTGATTCGCCGCGTTATATTTCTGTACTGCGAAATTAAAAATGATTTGTACATTGCATAATCCATACGTTTACAAATTGTGTCAATTGTGTTTTATAAAAATAAAGGATACTACTGACTTTTGAACTTTTTGATAAATAAAGATGCCTGTAGATCGTTATTTCAGATAGCTCCTACAGCGATTATTTATGCAGTAAAACCGTTTTTGGAAGAATGGGATTTATTTAAAATAAACTTTTTTCTTACTTACATTTGTATAATTCTTTAATTTAAAATGTTCTTAACTTGATTTTAATAATATGCATACATTTCGTTCATATCATAGTTTTTCTTTAATATTCTATTTAAACGCCCTATAATGAGAGAAATTTAAATTCAATCATTTACACATAATGCTTTATACGAAGTCATACGAGAGCGTTTTACGAAGATGCTCGTACGACGCGTTTTCCAATAGAGCAGAATTAATATACCGTGTTACAGGTGGGATTTCTATATTTAGTATAACATCACTTGTCATTCTTTTCATTTGAAGAATTATGGTGTGGCGTTACATTAAATAAAATTATTTACTCTTATATCCTATTCAGTCTTTTCTTAACTCATATCTAATCATCATTTTTAACCCATGTCTGATATTTACTTTCATTTCTACATGATTTTCCTTCTTCGGGTTTTGATTTCATATAAGTATATACTTCCAAATAAATTTCCTTATAATTCAGTTTTATTTGAGCCCAATATATTTATATGTTTAATGAGTTGGCACGCGAGAAAATGTGCGTGGCATTTCGTAAAAAGAGAAAAACAAACTTCCATTGTAAAAACTTGCAAATTTTGTGAAAAGAAAAGTTTTGTATACTTTTACAACAAGTACATCTTTCACGGGAGAAATGATATTTTCGTGATCACCTCCATCACTTTTAGCCGAGCATAGCTACAAAATCCGAAACAATGCGACAGTTTGGAAGACTCATGTTTACAAAAGAGAGACTTTTCCTTTTATTCTGCTCTCGGAATCTTTTTGTTGTGTACATTTGTTGCGTCTACTTTTCCCGTGGGAACCCAAAAGAAGAAATGGCTTTGCTTTTTTGATGCTGAAGGGAAAAATGCAAGTTTTGATTTCTCCAAAGTTCCCTTTTGCCCTTTGCGAACAAAAGCGTTTTTGAGAAAACATGGATTTCAAAAAGGAAAGGAAAGATGGCGGAGGAAGTGATTTAATTTGTATGAGATTTAAATAAAATAAGGATTTTCGGGTTAGTTACTCATTTTAAGGCCTAGTAATGGCTTGAGTTTTAAGTAATTCTTTTTTGTAATTTTTTTACTGACATTTTTGTGTTAATACTTTGTTCTAAATAACCAGGAATTTCTAGACAAACATAAAGTAATCAGTTTTCCTACATATAGAATTGAAGCATTTTTCTTTCTGTATTTAAATATATTGTTAGAAAACATGATCACTCATAAATATTATGGGAATTAATATAGATAAAAGTGTCGGATTAGTTTATATTAGTGTACTTTATATTAGATAAATGTGTACTAATAAAGTAGGGTATAATACATTTTACAGACATCCTCAAGAATTTTTTATCAAATTCAACCTGGTTTAAAAAAATGTTTTTTCAACATGATCGTAATATTTGATAGTCTTTTGCAAAAATAAATAGATTTCTTTTGCAATATATTCTAAATACTAAAAATAACAATACAAATCCTATTTTTTATTTTTTGTAAATATATGGTTAGTTGGTGATTTTTTTATGTATTTCATTTCTAGATAGAATATTTTAAAATAGGTGATTACGAATTAGAGTCAATGAATAATTAACAATGATATAATGATTTTAATATTACTATTAGAAGTAATTATTTCCTATAATTTCCTAGTTAACAAATCTGCTTCAAGTAAAAATTATATTTCAAATTCATAATTACGATATATGTTATGCATATGACCAAAAAGGGATTTTTTAAAGGTGTTGGTTTAGTATGTAGTATACATGATCTAATTGTAAAAAAATATTTCATTATCGTTTAAAATAATCTTAGATAATGGTCGATAATATTATAAAAATTCTTCTTAAAATATGCTGTTTAGCAAAAATAGTAGATTTTACATGTGTAAATATTTTCAAATTTTCAATATATATATCACAATATTCAAGTATATGATTACTAAGGGATTTTTAAAAATATTGATTACGGCTTAAATAGTAGTATTTTTTTACACAATAATTCATATCTATTTAAATTATTTGTTATCAGTTCTTTTGGTAAGTAATATCTTGAAGTCTATGAGAACAATATGTCCTTATCCTCACTGTTAGAAAGTATTGTTTTTTCGTTGGTTGATTACATTTGTTTGAATCATTACCAAGCATTTTACTATTGTATGATGTTTTTTTTCCTTTAAGTGAAGTCCATGATTATCATGAAGATACACATATTACGAATGAAATTTGTCACAACATTTCCAGAAATATGCTGATTTCCTGAATTATTTTTTTTATAATTAAACCATTTTTCACATTTTCTTTGAATTTTTCTGCATCTGTTAGCGAAATTTATTAACCCATTAATTTCAATGGATTTAACTTATACACGTGACATAAGCAGAGATTAAAAATAAAAATGAAATTTTATATTTCATGAAAAAATGTTGAATATTCAGTTTACTAAAATAACTGAATACATAGGAAATTAATTAAACCTTATTTAATTTGAACTTTATAATTGTTTGAGAAAATTTATGAATGCATGATAAGATTTTTTGATATCATAATTTTTATTTCAAGAAAAAACCAAAGTTTGTAAGGCAAAGGTATGTAAAAGGTAAATTTAAGAGCGATAAAGAAAATGATTCATAAAGATAATTCAATCAGTTCTTTCCAACCAATCGATTTAATGAGCTCTTAATTTATAAAACAATAATTAAAAACTCATTTGTAAAAAATTACAAGAATGATTCAAGCTAAATTATGCTTCTGTTAAGAGCTAAGTATAGTTTAGAAATTGTGACTAAGCTAATGGATAAACAGAAAAAGAATAACTAAGACATCACCTGAATTAAGTCAAGCAACTTATGTCTTTATATATTAAACATTCTTCTCCTCAAATTTATTTTCTCAGAGAACTTCTTATTTTATATATTTATTTGTTTCACAAATTGCTCCGAAAATATATTCAAAACTTATATTTTCTTATCTATTTACAATGCTTTAGAAAGAAAATATAACACTTTATTGAATTCTATTAATTTTTATTGTTTATATTAAAATTTACTCTATTGATTTTCTTTTTTAATTTAAAACTTGCACTCATATCCTTAAAGTTTCTTATTTAATTATCAGTATTTCAGCTTATGTGACATTTTACTTTATTTTCAGAGTGAATAAATGCTCAACAATGTCATTATCATTTATTTTGCTTTTGTTTTTCACACAAAGGAGTTTTGATAACGTAGCAACTGTAATGGCGAACATACTTTCCTTCTTAAAGATTGTGGGAGCTTTTTCCATCCAGTGTTGCCTTTCCTCATGGGGATACTTTCCCCTTTCATTATTAAATTTCCCCCTCTCTTTATTTATTACTCACATCAAGACTATTTGTTGCTTTTGAATTGCTCTTGCGTTCAAAGGTATTATTTAACATATTTACAAGTGCTTACTTAATTTTGCTCTATTGTATTCTGCCCATTGTTTCCATAAGAATTTGAGAGTTTATTCTTCTGCATATATTTCTATTTAGGTAAAAATTCATTATTTTATTTTTATTATTAATCTGCGTATCATGTTTATTATATAACCAAAAAGGGTTGTTTCCTTCGTTATATTTGAGATCCTTACAACGCCATTTTATGACAATTCTTGGAACTTGTATAATATATCCCATGCATGGGAAATTTCCTGTTTTAAAAATGCATGTTTTTAAAACGGGAAATTTCCCAAAGTTACAAAAATACCCATTTTAGAAACTTTTAAATCGCTTAATAGCATAAAAAACTAAAAAGAATAACTAGAAAATGAATAAAAATTTGCTATGTTGGGTTTAGTTTGTCTCCAAAACAATCGGCAAAAGAGATAAGTAAAATAGCAATAATGGACTTACTTGATATGAAGTCAAGCTCACACATCGAATGTACTTAATGATATTTTCTTTTTGATGCATGCGTCGTATAAACTGTGTTAAATTTGAATATAATAGGTTACAAGTAGTTCTGGATTAATATTAATTTCACCATTTTGTTAATTTGTCTCCAATCCACCCATGTTAGTTTCGTATTTTAGTGAAATTAATTTTGTAAAACGTTACTATGGTAAAGTAAAATGGTAACTAAATTTAAGCTGCAAAGTTATTTTGGCAAAAAATGGCAATTATCACTGCTACAGTATAAACTGATTTATTATCATCTACATAATTCTTTATTAAACAATTCCTAGAACAAATTAGTCTTACCTTGATAAAACCTTTTTTCTTCATCAAAATATTATTTTTCATTTATTTGCAGAAAATACTCAGTTTTGTCAAGCGTAGAAGAATCTGCAACGGTATCTTTATTATATTATGGGAGATAACAAAAATAATCTTTTCAATGCCCGACTGCTACTTGGATCTAATATTTATTCCATTAATTAAAAAAAAAGAAAACACATCTTGGTTCATATATATGTGTGTGTGTGCTTTTTAATTAAACATAAATGTGAGAAGGTGAAGGAACATACTTGTCAGCAATAAAACTTAAATAAAGAAACTACACATTTTCCCAAATTTGGTACTACTTCCCATTAATCCCCGAAAGGATTTCAATAAATTTATTAAAACAATCAATATTGCCGCTATGCAAGCTTTATAAAACATGAACATCGCAAGATGCAATTTAAAATCTGTCGTACGTAGATAATGACACTTTTAAATACCTGCACATACTTTCTGTTATATTCGTGTGACAACCAGTTTCGGGGTCAAATGTCAACTTATGATTGACTTTTAAATGATCGAATCTTTATCGAGTTAAACAATCATAGCTTTTTCCAACAATCGGAATACACGGAAGCTCCTGACAAAATCCACTCTTTAATAATCCCCAATAAAGTTTCCTATGTTCTATTAAAATAAATAAAGTTTCCTATTTTTTATGTTCTATATTATGTACAGCAACTAAAACAACCCCTCTTGGAACCCTTTTTCATCCCCTCCAAACAGCCACTGGCCCTCAACTAATGGTGCTTGCGTGTGCCAAATTTTAACTCGTTCATTTTTACCGTTTTACTTTTATATTTTTGAATGAAAGTTCGATATAATTGAAAATTGTCTCCAATTAACCAATGTATTGGCAAAAGAACATTAAACTGAGTTCCTCAATTATTTGATCCAATTTAGTCTATTTCAGATTTTTCACAGGTGATGTCCAAAACCTCAAACAATTTTAATTTCGGATGAGAAAATCACGACCCATGACTTACTGATTTCTCAGAGTAACTCTACTTCTCTCCCAATAATTTCCCTACAAGCCAAAGTAAAACCTATAGAATGACTTTTCTTAGCCCTTGTCTCAATTTTCGACCCACATTTTCTGCAATTCGCTCTTTTTAATCACCAAAGTTTTGTCTAAAAATAAGTAAAAATTGTATATCCTGCATGAAACTAAATAAACCAAATTCCATTTACAACCCCTACGTTTCCAACAGTTGCTCTGAAGCTGGAAAAACTGAAGTATCCATCATTATTTGCCATAATTTTACTCCAAATTATCTTCTGAATTTTCTGAACAACGCAATGTACACCCAACATTATGAATAAATGCATAAGATAAAGAAGATTACAATAAAACAACAAAAAGAAATGGAAAAAGAAGAGTTTAAAATGTTTGGAGGCTGGCGACAACGAAGCATTCAGCTTCAAACAATACTCAAATGGCTTCGAATTAAAGCGTAGAGTAAAAACTTCAAATGTTGTTGCCACTTAAAGACACACACACACACACACACACACACACACACACACACACACACACACACACACACACACGCACACACACACACACACACACACACACACACACACACACACACACACACACACACACACACACACACACACACACACACACACACATATATATATATATATATATATACCCAAATCTCATTGGTTTAAAATATCCATGAGCTAAGATAACGTTTCATCTACGTCACATCTTATTGAGACGGCGAGGTAAATCCGATTTACCGACGAATTTGCTGCCTGACTTCAAATCACGTTCTTCGATCGGCAGCAAGCAAGGCAAAACTCACCATCGAATGTCATAGAATAGTGTTGGAACTCATTTTGTTAATAAAACAGTTTCTTATAAAAGGACCAAAGCATCGGTTTGAAAAGCCGTTTTCCATTGATTCAAGCCATTAATACAGAACAGCAGAAAAAACAAAATGAAAAACACATGACAAAACATCCACTAAATAGTTAGTTTAAAAGAGCAAAAATGGTTTATACTTTTAAAAATTTCATGAATTAATACAATTCTAAATTAATAATTGCAGTATTTGAAAGCAATCTCTTTTGAATCTTAACACTATTGCCTTGCTTAGACTAACATTAATATTTAAAAGAAATGTATTGCTGAAATAATGAAAAACATATTTGTAAAACATGGGCTAAAAAAGTTTGTTGAATTTTTATGTTTTTGTTACACATAATATATATTTTTTAAATTTTATAGTGTTTCATTTCAAGTTTTTCTGTTAACAAATATGTAACAGAGAAGAATAACAACTGTGTACTAGCTTAAACATAGCATATAAAGGATTGCTTAAGATTTAGCTAAAAATAGACTAAACGATTTAACAGCAAAAATTAATGAAGATACAAAATTCATTATATTATAAAGTTAAACTGTAGAAAATAATGTTTCATCAGGCTTTAGAAATAGTTCAATGAATAATGCTCTGAAAATAATTTCTGTGTTCGAATTTCATTTCTTATAAAATAACTAGTCTTTTGCATTTAAACAGATGTGAACTTCACTATTTTGGAAATCATTTACATTAATGGATACTCACAAGTACCTAACTTTTATATATTTTGCATCTAAATTTCTAATAGTATATATTAATTAATAGCTGTGTGTACACGTATAAATACATTGATTAAAATTGTTACAGCTTAGCATATCGTAATATGTTTTGAGCACCTAGTTAAGGCATATGAAATATGTTTCGAATAAATAACTCCATTAAAATAAATTAAATGACTTCAATTACTTTTCTTATTTTTATAGACCTAATTTTTAACTAAGAAAATCTTTTTTAAGTTTGGCGATTCGAACTGGTGAAAAGGGAATTAAACTTGTATAGAATTTGAGAAAGTAGAAATGTTGCCAACTAAGGAGTTTTTATATATTCTTAGAAGATTGCTTCATACATGTTCATGAAAAAAAAATTCAAAGTAAGGTACGTACATAAATTGGACGATTTTGAACTCTTGGAAATGTGGAAAACGTTTCATTTTATTTAATAAAGACGATTACAATATTTAAATATATTTCACTTCATAAGTTTTTATCTTCAACATTTTTTCAGTACAATTACCGGAAGAATTCTTGTTCATTTAGAAGCAGATAGAAGTTTATTCATTCATCAAAATTATTCAATAACACACTTGATTCAATGCCAATAATTTGATTACTTAAACTGAAAATATGTATGTCAGTAATAGCAATAGTAAATGTATAAAATATAAAAGCATTATATTTGTGTATTGCAGATTTTATTCAATGCTTATACATATATATATATATATATATATATATATATATATATATATATATATATATATATATATATATATATATATATATATATATATATATATATATATAAGTTGATTAAAAACAGTTAAAAAATTCTGTTTATTAAATTACCAAGTATCTTTTTTGTTCTGATAGAATAATTATATATCTACTTCTATAATTCCATGTCAGTCAAAAGAAAGAACTAAAGTAGTCTAAATAGCGCCATTTCAACAGAAACCACAGAAGTCATGACAGAAAACCAAATGTGAATTATTTAATGGATGCACATTATTAATGAAATTTAATTTTAGATTTCGTAAAAAAATTTAAGAACATTTATTAAAAATTCCTTTTTTTGCAGTAAGTACCGTTTAATAGGCTCTCTCCACGCATTCCATTTGTATTCTTCCGTCGACATCTTTAGCGAGGACTTCACAAGGACTTTTTTCCATTTGGCGGAAGAACTAACTGCAGCTGCCGAGATAAGGAAGAAAAATATTTCCAGAAATGGCTTTGAAATTTCTTCAACTTTTTCTCCCTTTCTTTCTAAAGCTGCGGGCTCTGTACTTATGCTGTCTTTCTTTTTTTATTTGCTTTTACTATTTTTCCCCCTCCTTTCTTGGCGATAGCCAACTTTTACTTCCCCAACCACCGCCAACTTCACTTTGTGGGTTTCAGACACCATTTTGCGAAACGGGAGACAAATGATTTTTAAAAAAAAGTCTTTTGGTCATAAATCTTACCTTCAGCGCATCTTATTTAAGTCGCGGATATTTTTGCATGAAAGCTAGAGATGGTGGAATTAAGGTAAGGTTAGTAAAGGCTTCTTTATAGGTTTTTGTTCACATTAAGAGCTGTTAAGAAGTTCCACTTACTTTATTAGCGTGTAGTTTGCATGCATAAATACATTTCTAGTCAATTTTATTTAAATTGAATTGATTCAAAATCTCCGGTGTTTGAATCAAAGTAATACTAACATTATTAATAATAACGTTTCATACTGAATATTATTTATTACTATTTAATTACATCATTTTATTGTAAAAGAATATTCATTCATAAAATTATTTATTAGATTTTAATAATTAATGCCCAATGTATATATTTTTATAGAAATCATAGAAATTCCGGGGTTGAGCAAAACACTTGCAAAATAATAGCACTCAAAACAATCCTCTCGTACCACTTAGCGGATGAAAAAGTACATGTACCAGTCTGTTTCTTGCAATGATAGAATGCAAAACATAATTCGGTGTTAAAATCGCACTATGAGTGACTTCTGTGATTTGGAAAGAGGAATGGTTGTAAGGACGGAGCCTAAGTAGCAACAACGTCAACCTTTCTACATGTTGCTAGTTTGGGAAAAGCGTGTGGCTTGAATTAAAACGAGATATAATTGTAAAGTGGAAAATAATATTTGCTAACTATATAATGAAGAATATATATATATATATATATATATATATATATATATATATATATATATATATATATATATATATATATATATATATATATATATAAATATATACACACACATACACACATATATGCGGTTTTGCAGCCCCAAATAAGAGTTCAGATATAGAGCAACTAAGAGTAATTGGAGTAAAGCTTGGAATATTTGAAAATTTCTTTTTCTTCTAAATTTATTAAACATTGATGTCAAGACTTTTTACATACTTGTTCTAATACATTCATTGGGAACATATGTCCCACCCACTACCCCTAAAATCTCTTCCCCAGACAACATACATTACTGTAATTCAATGTTTAATAGCCTGATAGAAGCCATCAATTATTCTTTACTCCCATTATACAGTGGTAAATAGTATTAAGTTTCTATTTTTTAATTATATACTACATCTTTGACTTCTGAAAGCAAATATGTGGTTTGATTAAATGCACTGTTTATAATACTCTAAAGAGTTATGTATCAGAAAGTCTACTAAATAGTTACGTTTATTTTTCTCTTTAAGAAAATTCCCTAAAATTAATTTTTGTTAGAAGTTTATCAGATATATACCTTCAGTTTTGTTATATTGTGAACATCGTTCTTTCTAGGTAAACATCGTTTTTACAAATTTTACGCGCACCATCATATTTTCATTTTCTCATATAATTCAATAATATCCCTTTTCTTATTTTATGATTTACGAAATTATTACTTCCAATAGTTTATAAAAGTTATAAATTATAGAAGAACGATATCATATTACTAATTTAAAATTTTGATTCCCGTTGATATATATACGTATATATATATATATATATATATATATATATATATATATATATATATATATATATATATATATATATATATATATATATATATATATATATATATATATATATATATATATATATTTAAACACATAGGATTTTTTTACTGTAATTCATCAAAATTGTAATTTGATCAACGATTTTCTTCTTTTCGTTCTTTACCATATTTATTAACGCAAAACAAAACATTAATATTCATTTTAAATTAATCAGTATTTAAAATGATTTTTACATTAAATTTAATCCCAAAATATCATTTCGTCCTGTAAAAAAGTATTTCATTTCAGAAGTGGTAAATTATTGCCCATAAATTATTTAATTACCTATATAGAATTTATATGTTTTTGATAGAAAATTCATATGTTTAACAATCATTTAAAATGTTACAAATGTAGGCTATTTCAAAAGAAATACATGCGATAGAGACGGATTCTGCTTATTACAAACAGCTTATAAGGGGCCATAGTAGCCTAGTGGTTAGGGTATCGGCCTTGCATCCGGAAGATTCCCAATGCCGCCAAAGACACACCGAGTATATGCGATATACGTGGTCGTTAAATCTGTGGAATCGAAAGTCCTGTGTTCGGTCGTTGAGCAGTTACCATGGGTGCAATGGTCTGGAGAAATTTACTCCCCCTTCAGATCAATGCCAAAATTGAGGGAGAAGATCCTCTGGTGGTGCCATCTATCGGAGGATTTGAAGAGCAAACGTCGTACTTTCACCTCCATGGTGCTCCGATTAAAACGAAAGACGCTCCCAATTGACTTATATTCGCATATCTGAGGCATAGCGAGCTTGGCTTCTCCAAGTATCATTAGTAACAACAAATATTTATTTTACTATAAATTATTAATAAATTCTTTCTTGCATATGAATTCATTTCTACTTGTTTTTTAATAATACTGCAATAATCGAGTTTTTGTGTTTGGAATTATTTGCTGTCTAGTTAATGTAAAAGAAACTTATGATAATTAATCTCATGATTCAAATAACGATTGAAAGAATCTCCATTAAAGTAGAGAAATGACGATCGAAAAGGGGTTCCTTTGATTTCGAAAAACACAAGATTTGCCAGTAAACTGATTAAAACACTTCTATCATAAAGAAAGGCTTGTATACTGCCACAAGAATAAACCCTTCCTTTCATTAGAAACTCAACCAAAACTAAGAAAACATTGCTGTAAATCATTGACGGTCTTGATGCACGTTGTCTTTTAGAAGTTTCATAGTCGTCATTTATGTTTCTGATCTCCTGTAATTTTGATTGTGTTTTGTATGCTTATAAATTTTTCAAGAAACGTGCAATTACAGGAGTGATACCATGCTACAATACTAACTTTGGAAATGTATACATATTTTGTTTTTTTTTGCCACGTGGAGTCTCAAGTTTAATGCACGATCTTTGTCTTCTTCACATTGAAATTTCCCTACTGCATTCAGAAGTCTTTTTTGGGTGTAGATTCACTGCAACACTCCTCCTTGTACCGTTTTCCTCTGAGAGAATCAGTGAAAATAGACATGTCACTTGTTCCATTACATCCGTGCCATGGCGTGATGAAGATCGCTTGTTGTGCCGCAACTACATCGAAGTTGAGACCTTACATCGGTCATTTTCATGGAGGATGGTGCGCCTCCACATATCCAGGGTCCATGAAAGCGATAGTCTCCAAGACTCACAGAGGAACATGCTATTAGTCGTTCATTTTCTAATCTATTGCCAATTCTAACTCCATGAGATTTTAGGTTAGAGAGCTATTTAAGATATCTAGAGTATCACGGAAATGTTCAGATGTTGAATGACTTATATTACTCCATAACGCTTCATGTACAAATCCTCACAATTGATCAGTTACGAGCTACTGTTGAACACCTTGTCCATACTCCTGAAATTGTCCAGGTGAGTGATGGTGATTACATGGTGCACACTTTCTTACATCTTCGTCCATATGATAACAACTGCGCCTCTTGTGTAATTTCATCTGAATACATCCTTACTTCTGCAAACTTAATTGTTTTTCCCTACCTTACCTTTACTTAATGTCGTTCAGTAACACGGTGATTAGAAACTAGTCAATAAATATTAATATTGTTTCTGTATTCCGTTTTGGTCGTTTGTTGTGTTAAATTTCATGTTTTTCCGAAAAAGCACTCTCCTTGGGATATTTAGGAGCTTTTTCTTTGAGCGCATTTCGTATTTTCTCTGTAAAAAATTTCGTTCCATCCCGTTTACCCGTTTGGGCCGCAAGTTAATGCCATTTATAGGAAAGGTGTATTTATAACCTTCCGGAATATATATATACATACACACAGAGAGAAGTAGGGAGGTAGAGAAAATAACTGCTGGGTAAGAAATTTTAAAATGACATTTTTTAAAAATTATCTTACAATTTTCCTATAAATACTGTTGTGTTCCTAGATCAAAACCACTAAGCTGAAAATTGAAATTCAATTCCAATAATTCCCCTTTTTTGCCACTTAGATTCTTCCAACTTGAGGTTTAATATTATAGAAAATATCCTCGTAAATATCATCGCTTCTTCACATTTACAAAACATTTTGATTTTCATATGTAAATTGATGCGTTAGTTTAGTTTAATTGAAGTGAAAATTAAATAATATTTCTTATTTGGTTAAAAAAATTTTTAAATACTAAATAAAAAAATCTAGATTCGTTCGGTTTATAAGTATACGCTGTTATTCTATCAATAAAATTTATTTCCTGAGCACGAATTGCTTATTGGTCGACAACGTCACTTGTGCACTCGCAAATGTTGTATGTTCACTATCTGATAGTGCAAACAACGATGTTGTTAAATAAGTCAATATTCAATAACGTTAACAAACGTCAAATAATGTCTTAATCAACATCCTGCCTTACTGTGATGAAAATAGGGCTCAGAAGCTTCCCGTTAAAATCAACCAAGTGAAGCATTATTTGCCGCGGACAGTGGTTGAGAGGGACACCACGTAACTTCGTAAGTTGGGGATATGTCCACGTTATTATGTGACCCCCAAAGTCTTTCCGCTGGTCTGGCGTGCATCTGGAGAGGAGGGTGCCAGCTCAGGTGTTACCTTGTCAACTGACCGTGACTCAAAATTAGGAGGCATTTGGTGGTGGGCGAGTATTCCGAGCCCGTTAACATAAAGGTTAACTCTTGGCTTGCCTACACCGCTATGTATGTATGTAGTGAAAATGTTTGGGATTGATTGTGCTAGGTTGGTTGTTGATCTCGTCACTTGCATATATTTTAAAGTAGAAAAGTACTTGACTGTGTATAACGGCTTCTGTGCTCCAGAAATGTAATTTCTGGCACATTTTTAATGCCAAATGTCTAGTCAAGAATCAACGTCTAATGCCAAGTTTTTAATTAAGAGCTTCGTGAGGGTTTTCTCAAAAATTGCAATTTCAACGAACCCTGACTTTAACGGGTTCTCAGGGTCCCTCAGTGGCAGAGGATGAAACCTGTTGTGGTGTATCCTCTGACATCAACCCACGAATGCTTGAATAAACATCATGTTGCACCAACGTTGCTGTTGATTCCTTTGAGTAAAATTTGTGATCACCATGAAAAAATGAACTTGTCTCAGCTGTGTGTGCCCTACTCTCCCTCGGACGTTAGTGTATTGCTACTGGACTCCTCGTTCTACGGTTTAATTTTTTACCTTTATGATGTTCAATTGGCTTTTTAATGCGCAGTTGGAAATAAAAAATAATTACTACTTTAATCTTTCTCTTTTAGAACTAATTTTTTTGCAAATTGTGTAATTGGTTTCTGTAATGATTTTCTTGTCAATGTTTTAAGAATATACGATATGTGTAAATTTAATTGTCATTACATATAATTCAAATTTGAAACAAATCTTTATAGGCTGCTTATTTTTGTAATATAAATGAATATATCATTTTAAATTCTATTACTTATTAGGTATTTAGTAGAATTATAAAGTTAACGTCAAATTTATTACCAAATAAATAGTAATTATTGGTGACCAATAAAATTACCAGGAGTGTGAAATTTCAGTTTTTATTTTCTTTTTACTTTAAATTTTATCAAATATCAAGAAGATAATTATATTGTTATGATAGAGCTTTTATATAATTGCTTTTTATTCTATGTAACCTTTAATACTGAAATAAAATTTCACACAGCTAGTATTAAATTTAGTACAATTTTCTATTTTAACAACAAAAAAACAGAATACATAAATACATACATTTTATTAAAATGTAGAAAAGTTTATAGGCTGCTTATTTTTGTAATATAAATGAATATATCATTTTAAATTCTATTACTTATTAAGTATTTAGTAGAGTTATAAAGTTAACGTTAAATTTATTACCAAATCAATAGTAATTATTGGTGACCAATAAAATTACCAGGAGTGTGAAATTTCAGTTTTTATTTTCTTTTTGCTTTAAATTTCATCAAATATCAAGAAGATAATTATATTGTTATGATAGAGCTTTTATATAATTGCTTTTTATTCCATGTAACTTTTAATACTGAAATAAAATTTCACACAGTTAATATTAAATTTAGTACAATTTTCTATTTTAACAACAAAGAAACAGAATACATAAATACATACATTTTATTAAAATGTAGAAAATATTTCAGAAAATTACATATCTTTACAATTCTATCTTCCTAATTACATTCATTTTAAAATTTTCGAAAACAAATCGATTTATTGAATATTACATTACTTTAAAATTACTAATAAAAACAGAAGAATTAAAATGAAATTTCTATTTTGTTGATTTTCTTACGCTGTTTTAAATAAAGTTGCTTGAATAAATTTAAACGTAACCGTTTCCGTTGGGGAACAGAAAAATATTCTAAGAACACAATGAATCGAACAAATGAGTTCGATTCTTTTATTTCTTTGTTGTTTCCGAAGCGAAAATTTCTTTTTTCTAAAGTGGTAATCGGGGAATTTCTTTTTGCCTCGTTTGCTTTCACGTTTATGATTCTTATTCTTCAGACGATACTAAAATGAATGCTCAGTTGCCGATGAAGACGGGATTAAAGACCCCAGGATCTGATCGAAACATTCGAAATTTTATGATAATTGTCATTTCCAACTTCTTTGACGATACGGTTTCAGTGAAATAAACATAACTTACGCATAGACTTATTCATTATGAAAATATATTATTTTGAATTGCATTGTTTCCTTTAAAATGATACTTTTGTTTAATTTTGTTGAACTAAATATGCTAATGAATGAAATCTGCAGTGATAGATATTTACATATACATTGAAGAGTATTACTGTAATCATTTATACAGTTGTTTACAGTAATACTTCGATACTACAATCAAATTTCTTTAAAGATTTTCTATAACAATGTCTAATTTAAATGAAAAAAAGTACACCATATTATTTATTATATATATTATATTACACAATACATATTATTAATTTCCTCGTTAAATGTTCCATTAATGTAATTATATTTATATTTATCATTAATGTATTTTATCAATAAAAAATCTTAAATTAAAACATTGAATTCAGTTTAATTAAAGATTGGGTTTAAGTAAAAAATTTTATATATATATATATATATATATATATATATATATATATATATATATATATATATATATATATATATATATATATATATATATATATATATATATATATAAATCTACTATTGTGTAAAAATATTATGCTTAATATTTAGTTCTAAATTTTCTTTCATATATTTCATCAAAATATCCATAATTTTTATTCATTAATATATTTAACAAAATATAGCAAATGTATAAACGTATAGAAAGGTTATATGTTATTTAATACATGCAAATGTTTAATTCAATCAATTTTGTTATATCATTTAAAAGTAAATAATTGACAATAAATTATAGTAACATCAATGAATATAATATGTTTATAAATGTGAATATTAATCAGAAATTTTAAAATTAAAATAAATTATTACTTTATTATTTTTGTCTCAATAAATCTTGCAAAATTTTGTACAAATATAAAGCACAATTTATAACATAATATATAAATAAATTCTTTGAAAATTACAATTCGAATTAAAAAAAAACCTTTTTTAAGTTAAATATATCATTAAAATTAAGATTCATATTCTTACATTAAAAAAATTAGTAATTAACAGTAATTAAGCATCCAATGCATACAATATTAACTAACTAAACGAGCTTTTACTTAAAAACTATAATTTTAATTTTCTAATCAAATTCCTTAGCCATAGACCAAGAAGGACTAATTATACCAAGAACTACATTTTAAAAGAATTCCGAACTAATACAAACATCTATGCCCAAGCTGGAACTCAAACCCATAAACCATTAATACTCTAGATTATTCCTAGATACACCTTTCTATTTGAAATTAAATTATATTTAAAATCATATTTATTTGAACATTCACATTTTAAATTGACGTCAGAAGAGAATACTGTATTTTACTGTATTTAAACTTCATAAAAGCCTAAATTCTTTTTTATTATTAAAAATACAAATGAATTTAAGACCTAAATAGGCTAGCAAATGAATTTAATCAAAATGTATGCTCATATAATCGAAGTTTGATTTTGCTTTCTGCTTATAAAAAACTACATTTTTTCTCGAATGCGATTAAAATAAAAATTTTCATATTTAAAAATTTAATAGTTTATTGTAAGACTAAATTAGTTAAAGTTTTATTTTTATTCGAAATATTAACAAAATTATCAGAATATTTCATTATTGTATTAGTATTTAAATAAATTTTAATATAACCATGAAAATAATTAAATTTACTATGCAACTTTTAATAAAATGCCCAAATTTTATGTATAAGAATTTTTGTGATTATATTATACAAAATTAGAAGTAATTAGCTTTACCTGAATAATGTCAAATCTTCCACTCACTCTTTGATAAGAAAATCAAATTTAAAATTAAATTTTAATATTAATTTTAATTGTTTAATATCGTCTATATGTGTGTTACATAACTTGAAATTATATATATATATATATATATATATATATATATATATATATATATATATATATATATATATATATATATATATATATATATGTATATATATATTTCATGCTCCTTGTGAGTCATTAAAATTATTAAAATTACTATTTTTTCCATTTATATTTAAATATTGAAGAAAGTGTATTGTAATATGAAAACGCAAAACGTACCAAAAAATATTGTGTAATTTTTATGAGAATCGGAAAATTAAATTATTAACTTTTTCCAGTTTTCACAACATGAACTATATTTTTTAATAAGTGTATAAAATCTGTTAAAATTAACTTTTTGTTTTAAATATATATCACATTTTTAATATTTTTTATTTACTTTCCCACACAAATTTTTCAATGTCTTATAAGTAAACTAATGCTCTAGAAATATTTTGAAATGTATATTATGTGAGGATATGCAAGAAAATTTACAAATATAAATTTAGACTTACCAAAGCTGTATATTTTTGTGCGTAAATACGCGGTACTATCTGATTTAAAAATGTCTTTATAAATTGTTAGTTCTTCCTCTCATTTTATCTGGAGCGCTTCTCTGGAAATGCTCGCTCCCGGAATTTCCAGGAGGGATTTTATGGCAAACTTTGAACGCAGGTGCTCCAGCATCAAAGCTGGCGTGGAAGCTCGTGTGAGAGCAATCTGGCGGGAAGGTCGGATGAGGAAGGTGTGATCCGCTTTTCCCGCGACCACGTTGTTTAAGGGTTGGGGGCGCTCGCTACGCAAAGAGGGATTTTCCATTCCCCTACTTCTGCGCATTTTCCCAAAGACTTTGTTGGACATTTCCGGCAACACTCGCGGGTTCATTTGCCTTCAAGGATGGAAGCAGAGAAGATTTGAAAAAGTTGCTCCTAAAATTGCTTGGAACAGTCGAACGATGTTGGTGGCAATAGATAGATTGGTCTGCTTTGAAAATGATGGCCGCTTTCTAAAATTTAATCAAGAAATATTAAATGATTTATTGTTACAAGGGTACATTTACATATTGAACTTTCATATACTGACATCAAATAATCATGTACGCTGCCAAACATGCAATTATCAATCATATTTTTGAAATTTTAACATTAACGGTAAACCGAACATACAAGGATAAATTAAGTTATACAAGGATAAAAACTACAATGATGAATTTCAGGAATAAAAAATATATAACTTTTGAAGAATATTAACAATATTTCTTTGCTATGATTAAAAATAATTATTTTCCAGTTTGAAAATTTTCGAATAAATGAATTAGTTTGCCAAGAAAATAGTAAATAAATAAATACTGGAAAATTGTCAAATGAAAATTCATTATTGATTTCGGCATCAATAATTGTAATTAACTGTATTTAAATGTTGATAATTTTCATACTGAAATTTAATTTAATTTCATTAATACATACTAATTTTGGGTTTTCCTTTACATAAAAATAATATGAATAAGAGAAATAAATTATCTTTTCTTATACTGTTTTTATAATTCGAAGAAATTATTAGAACCTTTTAAGTTCAAATGTAATTTAAAAATAACAATGAATTTTTCGAATTTTTAAAATTTGTATGATTATAAATAACATATGCAATAATTAATTTATACCATAGTTTATTCTTAATAAATTTACATAGCTTATAACCAGAGTTAATAATAAATTTATCATTACTAAAAATAAAAAAAAAATAGAAAATAAATTTTATATTTCTTCCTAAATAAAAAAAACTTAAACTGATAATATTGGGTAACAATAGCGTCCATAATAAAATCAATTTTAAGAACTTTATTAAAATTTTTGAATTATATTGTTCATATTATAAACCATTCTACTTTAAATATAAAATGATATATAATCTTATTGTTTTGTTCACATATGTAAGAAACCTCAAGGAACAAAGTTCAGTAAATTAGTTTTGAAAAAAAACTTATATGATACAAAAGTAATTCTAATATCTAAATGAGATAATTTATGTCACCATCACTGAAACGCATTTTAAATTGTTAAATATTTTAAATTTACTAAAGTTCATATTCTGATGTGAATTACTGAAGAGCTTATAATTTATCGTAATCAAAAGATTAAAAAATCAAGAACACCGCCTTATATTTATAAGAAAAACAAGATACGCACTTGCTAAATTTATTAATACAAATAAGAAAAATTAACAAATGGGAAAAATAGCTAAGGAAAAATTGTCATTTTTGCATTTCTGAAAAATTAAAAATAATTCATTTTCTAGGTACGTATCAAATTTTTATGAAAGAATATGCTAATTTATTTAACTTAATCTCCAATTAAGTTACATTTAGGAAAACAAAAACCATTATATCTATTCTTACATTTTAAAAAGCAGGTAAAGCATATTAATAAATTTTAACACCGAAAAATCGTTTTTCTTTAATATTATAAAATTTTATTATAAATTGATGGAAAATTTTGAATTATTTAACGTAAAACTAATATCAATTAAAAAGCCTTAAGATAGTTTTAATTCATATGTATTTTATGAAATAAATTTTTTAAAAAATGTGAAAGTGTATTATTCTCATGTATGTAGTAAGATATTAGAAAGCAAGAAAAGAAAATTTTAAGGCATTTCGTAAAGGAAAAAAAGGTTTAGAAATTGTTGAAAAACACAATTAAATCAGTTTATACTCAAAATTCAAGTAATCATTGTAATATAAAACAATGGAATAGAAATCATTTGCTGGTCCATCAAAGATTAAGCGTGATTTTATGAATAGTGTTAAAAATATTCTATGCTATATTAATATAATTTCTTTATTTACTCTCTTTATTTTGCCAATTGTTATTCATAATATTTACGCAAATATAAACATGTGTTCTTACATTCAAATATAGCTAAAACAGAGTGTTTCAAAATAAAACATACGTTTGCATTAATTATTTTCCCCTACAATTATCCTTTACTTTTTTATTTTAAAATATCTCGCTTTTATTTTACATTACAATATAGAATCTTTTATCTATTTTTAAATGATACTTTTACTCTTTAATTCAATGCTTGTATGGTGATATATATATATATATATATATATATATATATATATATATATATATATATATATATATATATATATATATATATATATATATATATATATATATATATATATATATAATATATATATATATATATATATATATATATATATATATATATATATATATATATATATATATATATATATATATATATATATGAAATTTTAATGTGTAGCAATGTAATTTATACTAAAGGTTTTCTTCAACAGGAAAAGTTATTTTTAAGCAGGATTATATTTTTAGCTATGAAGTTGATATATTTTATACATTTTATGTCACCAGAGTAATAACTAAAAAATAAGTGGAATAACATATACAATTTTTGAAAATAATACAGTGTACGTGTTATAATACAGTGCCAGTGTAAGCAGTGAAATTGTTAAATAATTTAAAATAAATAAATGTAAATTAAGAAATATATATATATATATATATATATATATATATATATATATATATATATATATATATATATATATATATATATATATATATATATATATATATATATATATATATATATATTTACGCATGTATATATATATTAAATTATTCTGTGTTGGTGAACTGCATTCCAAGTAACTGCACATCATTCAGAACTCAAAAATATTTCTATGGATCCCAAAATCTTTAAGTAAATTTAATTTCAATTTTTGAATTTCTGTTCTTAAGAGAATATGCGTTTTCCAGAGTATCTCAGATGTCTACTAATTTAAAGTTTCCTTGCACAGAAGGAAATCTTTTCGGTCTTTTCCACAAGCGTGTTGTAATGAGCTTCCTGTGACTTATGTATGTGAACATTGCTTCTATTTAGTGATGTTTGATGCTCTGATCTAGAGGAGCTGATTCCCTTTTAAAAGCAGATAACTCATGAATACCTGATACTTTTCAAATATAAATTACTTGTAAAAGTTTATACTTGGAATCCAGTTTTCTGAATTTTCAAGGATAAAATTTCATTGAATTATCATATATCTTTTAAATAATTTTTAAAATTTCATTTTAATATTATTGCACTAAAATAAATGCTTTAAAATGTTTTCAGCAAGCTAACAAATTTTTATAGCTACAAAGCTGCAATGAAGTATATTCTAATACAAGTGTACTATATTTAGTTCTTAAGTCACTAAAGGAATATAAAGAAAGCATATTTTATATAAAATGATTATATCTTAAAGTATAAAATGCATGTTTCCTTTCAATGTTTTTGAATGAAAGCAAATCAAATTCTTTTAATTTACAAAATAAGTGCTCCGTTAAATTAAACTTATTTGGCCCAGATTAATATATTATATTTTAAAATCTTAATATTTACTTGTAATTCTCGATTATATTTTAAACATATGCTTCATTAGCATGAAAGCTAAAAATAAACTAATTGTATATTAATTTCTATTCTATATATAAGTAAATAAAAACTGAATTATTTGAAAGATGTTGAATGCAGACATATGCATGAATTTACTAAAAATATTATATAGTTAAAAATAATTTTTAAATAGTTTAATAGTTATGAATGAATATTTGCTGCAATACTGAAATTGGAATTTATATTAGAATTAGTATCAGTCAAATAAATATCTCATTGCAATGGAAGGAAAAATATTGTTGCATAAAAGTTATGGAAAACTAACGCCCTTAATCATCTGTTATCATTGCCGACGAAGCCTTTTATTAAATGCTTAAAACGTCAAAATAGTTGATATCGAACACATAAGGAAATTTATTCCATAATTATTATTTCGTCAATCATCTCTTTAATATGCGTCAAAAGCATTTTAGTTCTTTTTGGTGGATTTCTTTCATCTGAAGGCATTGCCGTAGTTTAGTTCTCCATTTGTTTTATTGATTTATTTTATGAGAGCGTGAGCATAAAGATTAAGAATAAAAAGGGTTTGTTTTGCAGACTTCTACAAGACTAATTTATCTGAAGCTTAATTAATTTTCAAAAGCATTTGTTGTTAGATGTAAAAGAAAAGTTGCTGTAGAAACATTTGTCATATTTAAAGAAAGTAATTTTCGTGACTTTGTTTTAAAAGACCATTTCTAGAAAAGTAGAAATTTGAAAATAAATTGATTTGAAGTTATTTGTATTATTGTTCCTTATGCTTAACTCAAAATACGAAAACACATTTTTTAACTTTAGAAAGAAATCCTTGATATTACCCCACAAATTTAAAATGATATAATGATATTGCTTAAATGAATGTAAACAAAATATCTTTTATTTTAGGGTTTACTTATTTTTTAAGTTAATTGTTGTATATCATTTTTTATATAAAATATTGAATTAGCTTTTCATTTTCACAGATCATGAAATTCTGAATTTTATTTCTGAAAATATTCAAGATTTAAAAAAAGTTATTTCTTGAAGATTACTCTTTCGTGTTTTTTCTTTATCGAAAACTTTCCTAATCAAATACAGAGGGTTTTAACAAATTTTTAGAACGATTTTGGGGCCTTTTAATTAATGTTTAAAATTTAAAGACTAATTTTTTAAATGTTCGATCTGATAGCTTTTTTCCTGGACTAAAAGTCTGCTTCGTGATTTCCATGATATCAGAGCTTTTTGTAAAATTTCCAGGGATATTGCTTTCCAGACCAAAGGCACAGTAGTCCATAGATGAAACGTCAGGGGACTATATCAGGACTTCATAGGAATATGTTGAAAAGGTATATATGCAATACCTGTATTAGTCTTCATTTTTTCAAGGAATGCAGTGGTAGTTTTCGAAGTATGAATTGTAGCTTTGTCTTGTTGATGTTTCACTCTTTGAAAGTCTTTGGGATAAAGAAGTGGAATTTCTTCTGTAAATAATGGACGTAAAACCTTCTCCTGATAGTATGATGAGTTGATTTTAACATTTTTTTCTACTCTTTTTATTTTTAATTTCCCATTGTAGAAGAAACCTGCGACTATCATAAACCCCTTACTGAAGCTTTCTTTACATTAACGGAACAAGTTTTTTATATTTTTTTACCTTGTTTCCTGTAGTAAATAGACCTTTTTTTGCTGCAGTCATTTAGGTAAACACATGCTTCATCAAGGTTCACAATGTTTTTCCATTTATCTCCTGCTAATTGGTTTTCATATACGATTCTACGAAATGTTTTGCATTCAGTCACATGCCTCGGCAAAAGCTGGTGAACATAATGGTTTTTAGCTTTTTTAAGTTGTAATCTTGATTTATTATTTTATTTATTGTTGCTACAGATGTATCTTAAGACTTTGCAATTGATTTCAGTGTTCATGGATTTTCTCTTGTTACCAGCGATTTCACTTTAGGAATATTTGAAACAGTACGTACTTTTTTCGGATAATCGTGTGGAGTCTTCTTTCCATGTAGAAATAATGATTGATGGTTTTTACCTGTCTGATTAATAATGTTGCTTATTTTGCACTTAGAAATTTTAATGCCATGCATTTCACAACATTTTTGAATCCTGGAATAAGAGTATTTCTTTTCGGAAAGCGCAAAAACATATCCCTCAATCCACAGCTTGTTTACATGGTACATTTTGAAATAACAATAAATTTAAAAGTAGTAGAGGATATTTCTCATTTCAAATAATAAATTGTTGCCAAAATTGTTTATTTCAAAACATTTACTTTTTTAAAATTCTTAATCGAAATCGTTCTAAAAATGTGCTCTTTAGCTTACATGCAATGAAAAAACCAGGTAAAACTATATTATAATTCATTAGGAAGAATAATGATTAAAACTATGAAATGATAATATTTGTAGATAGAGAAATTTTGTGGAAAATGTTACAAAATAATGAAGGAATATATTAAACGTAAATTAAACGAAAATATTTTAAACATTATGAAAATGGGAAGCGGTTTTGCTCAAAATAATTAATCTTAATAAGATAAGATTAGTTATTTAATTATAAAAAAATAAGATGCTGATTAAAAAAAGACACTGTAAGTCAATTTAATATAATTACTTGCTTTTCCTGACAGCAACAAAACTAACAAAGAGTACTTTAATTTAAAAAAAATCCGGACACATTTTTAAGAGAGCATCTAAGTTGAAAAGAACAAAATAGATATCTGTATGGATAATTTTGCATTTGATAGCATAGTCAACGGTCTTTTAAATAATCCTATTAGAAAGGATTTTGTTCAATGGATGGAATTGAAAACATTTTTATTTCAGATGTATTTAAAACAGTTCAAATCGTGCAGACAACTGTGGGTAAAACTAATAGATTAAATATAAAACCGTCAGGTATGCAACAAAGGGTGATTTACGAATCGTTATACAAAACACGAAGATGTCTTCTTGATTAAACAATCGAATGGACGTCAGTGGAATAGTAAATATGAAAACGAAGCATTTTTAATGCATTCTGTTGATTCACAGTAGAAAATTAACCTTTGCCCTTTGTCGATCTATGCGCTTTAGTATCACTGATTTCGCTGCCTAATAAAAATGAGTTTTAGCTGAATTATAACAACCCTGCAAATTGGATACTTGTTTTATATAAGTGTTTTTTTAATCCAGTTTACAAGAGATTTGATCAACAACTATAGAACTAACATTCATAATGGATTTGGAATTATTTTATAAGAGAAGAAATTATGTGTTCAAATTTAATAACTTAATACATATGATGATATCTAATATCCCTCTCATTTTCTTTTGGCCTTGAATTTTATGCTCCTTTCCATCGGAACTATTGATGTAAGTTTGAGGAATAATTATACTAAGTCGCATCAAACATGCACTTTTCAAGAGCTATTAAGACATATTTGGAATAGAAATGTAGAGATCATATTTGTTTCGTGTCTATCACATTTATCGAAAGCTAGAATTTAATTTGAGGTGTTTATTTTAAAGTTAGACTTTCGATACAATTATATTCATTGAAGACTCGAAACAACAAAAAATGGCCAATAAGCAAACAGGTTACTTGCACAAAAATCTTTTCGTCAATTTACAATATCTGAAGTGCAAATGTCTTTACATGAAGAATTGTTGTCTTTACATGAAGAAGTTTTGTACCAATGCGAAATTTCTTATGATATGGTGATAGTTTTATAAATTAAAATAAAATCTTAGAAGTTTTTTTCCAACAGTTTATATCAATCTGTGTTTTAAAATAAAGATTTACTCTTGATGTGTATTCTACTTTCTAATTATTTCCATAAATCGAAATTCATACATTTCAAGGCTTGCAATTGTTTTAAGATCTGGATTATATTCAATAAAATTAAGCAATCATTTTACATATAGTTAATAGATGCACACACATATAAACGTGTATATGTATTCATTAGGTATTTTAATAAATTTCGTCTCTCCTTTTCAATGACAGGGGTTACCTTAAAGTAAGAAATGAAATAGTAAGCAAAGTAGTTTTACACCGATTAAATACTTCATTATTAATTAATATTTCTATAAACGATCAAATTTAAGTTTTGTTTTTCTAATCAAACTTAAATTTAAGTAAGCAAGTTTAAGTTTTTATTTGCACGAAATATGTTTTGTTTTGTGTTTACATAAGACAAATTTATAACCACAAAAAGCTTAAAATTTATTCCTTAAAAAAAGGTTTTCTTGACAAGATTTTAAATATTCCTGCTACTTAATATGAAAATGTAGTTTATAATTGAAGTTTCTACGTTATAAAAGGAAATACTAACCGATTTATTTTGTGATTCTATTAGGGAAAAGTCTCTTTTTAAAAGTCATTTCATTTCTTGAAATCTTTTATGGGAATACTTTTTCTTTCAAAATATCCATTTTCAATTTTCAGCTAACTTAAGATGGCATGCAAATTCTGCACTGCATCATTTTTAGGAAAATCTCGAGAAAATAACAAGGAAATGTTGCCATTCTATAGGTAGAAATGCTAATATGAGGACTATAAAAGGAAATTAGATGCTTCTAAAGTGATATTGGATTAAGGATATTAAATTTAAAGTAGCTATTTTTTATCTCTTTATCTAAGACTCCCTTTTGTCGATATTGGAATTGAATTGAAATCGAAAGAATTTTTTATGCCTTACAAATAAAGGCTTATTCAAAAAAATATTTTTAACGAAAGAATAGGCTTGTATTTTCAAAAGAAAATGATATCTTATAAAAATATTTTTAATGGTTTAATGTTTGTAATTGTTTGTGATATTTTTTATTAATATCATATTGTAGCAACAATCAATGAAAATGTGTCATAATGAAAAAAGTTTGATCCAAAAAAATCATATCATTTTTATTTCTTTGAATTTAGTGATAATTGAACATGTAGTTAGATATTTTTAAAGAGTAACTACTAGTAGAATATTATCCAAATAGAAATGATAAAAAATGTTCATGAAATTGTTTTTTAAATACTTAACAAATCTTCGTACATTGTAATGTTAATGAATTGAATTGTTAAAATAAAAACTATACATTGGTGGTATCTGAATTATAAAAAATAATATAAATTAAAATCGATGAAAATTGTGCATTTACACACGAAAATGATTTATTCCACTTTAAAACAATTTAAAGATATAAAACATTTTAAATATGATCATCAATGAAATCTTTCCTTTGGGCAGAATAAAAGCAAAAATGAACCTTACTTAAAATAAGTATACATCTTTGATAAGATAAAAAGAATGAATAAATATCTTACAGAGAAAATAAATGGTGTAAATATGTGCTGATAATTGGGTTTAAAAAATTGAGAAAAAATTTTAATTGATAAAATTTTTACAAATGAAATGTGGCTACTCTGAAGCTTTGTAGTGCTATTTCTGATCAGAATGTAGCTATTAATATAAGCACATTTGAAGTAATATATAATGTAATAATGCAAGAAAGATCGATTGATATCTTGAGGTGCATCTAACTATAAATTTCTGAATTGGGTCATTAGAAATAGATTTTAATTTAATTCTTGTTTCATGATAATTTTTAATAAGAGATACTACATCAAGTGTACATAATATGGTAGAAATTCAGATTATCTCAGAAAAACATTTGAAATTTCATTGAAGAATTCAAGTCAGTGTTTCTTATAGGAAACCTGCCCCGGAGAACTTCTATGAGAGTAGAACAAATACGCCAATAGAAATACCATATAGCAAAGATTTCTTTGTATCAATTATAAAGGTAATATGGGATAAAAATATCATATCAGATCATTAGTTTTGTGAATGAAACGAAGTGACAAATAAGGTCTAGAAATGAAGACAACAAAATTTTGCAAATGAAGCCTGGAAGTAACAAATGCATAACACAGGAAATGATGACGTGGAGTCAGTCCTTGAACTATATTATTGGTTATCAAGCAAAGGTATAACATAGGAAAACTCAAGAACCACGGTAACCTGGCTCGTTCACAGGGGTCCTGCGTGTTATACTTAGTTTTCCTGCGTGATATACTTAAAGGTCGCGAATGGGGTCTTTCCCACTATTGGAAGGTAGTGAGTTCAGAACCCGGTTTAACCAAACATCCATCGTATTCCTTAAAGGGATACATTAAATATAGGTCACAATGTCCTCCTACTGAAATAATACCCTTGTAGTGACTGATCATGTATTAGGTATCTTCTGTTTGATTCCTTCTTCCAAGTTGCGAAGACTCCCACATGGTTTCTCCAGCTAGCTAATAGATAAAGACTACATCTGGACTAGGTTTAGTAAAGCACGCTGAGTCAACAGCAACAGAGAGAAATCACGATCACCTATGAAAACCTCCCCACACTGTATTGTCATTAAGAAAATAGGAACATCAGTTCAGTGACGTAATTTGTTTTAAAATGATGAACTTAACCTTATTTTAAGCTCTGAGAACTATTGTATTCATTTTTGAAGATATCACTACCAACTTCTCAATAACACCTTTCATATAGAATAAAGCCCTGGTTTATATTCTAAGGTTATTTTTTGACATTTTTTACCACTTAATTGTATTTTATATTTTTTGCCTGTGCTAACTAACAACTCAATAATTACAGAAATCTAATGAACATGAGATTAACGTTATTCATTATCGAGCATCCGTGATAAAACTTATGATTGTAAAATTCTTATAGCTTCTTACATTAATCCTTAATGCAGAGCTATTAAGAGTAATTTTGCAACAAGATAACACTTGTTTATCCTTAGTAATGACATAAGCAAACTGAAACTATTCAAAGGTTTGGTTTCAGATTAATAATATACTTTTTTCTTACATTTAGAGCACGACTTGAAGTAATAAATTTAAAAATCAGTGATACGTAGACAATTTTGAAGTTTTATTTTATCATTTATAAGCAAAAATGTCTTATGAGTATGAGAAATCCAATATGTATTTAAGTTACAGAAAGCAAAGCAAAATTCAAGAATCTCTCAAAAAATGAATGTCAAAAATCAAAAATGTGAAATTCAAAATTCAAGAATCATGTGAGATATATTCCAAACTAGATTTGACTCTAAAATTTGACCATTATATATATATATATATATATATATATATATATATATATATATATATATATATATATATATATATATATATATATATATATATATATATATATATATATATATATATATATATATATATATATATATATATATATATATATATATATATTATCAATTTTAATGAATAATTTTAAATATTTTTTTCTTAATTTGTTCTGAAACTTGATGTATTAAAATAAATAAAATTATGTTAAAGATATAGCAGAAAAACAAAACCACTCACGTATTATCAAGATTATATTCAGTTGATAATGAACAAGTTGTATGAAACTGTGCACATAGAAACTAGTAACATCTAAATTAGTGTAATTAAATATAACTAAAGAAAGTAAAATATATATTTTACGAAAAATGAATATAAGATTAAAAAAAATAGCGGTTTATATATATATATGTGTGTACACACACACATACACAGATGTTTTGTCAAAAAACCAGAAAGTAAAAGCTGGTTATGTCTATTCTTGATGTATATGTATAATAAAATATTTTATTTGATAATATATATGAATGTGTAGTTACAGTGAAAGAAGCCCGGTGGCTTAGTGGTAGCGTTTCATGCTCTCAAGGCACATGTGCGAGGTCGATCCTCGGGCTGGGATAGGTCGACTCAGACTTTCATCGGGTCGATAAATGGAGTACCAAGCATGCTTGAACACTGAATGTTTTGCGTTAGGATGACATTTGCTTCCCACCCCTTGGCCGCTCGGTCAAGGAAACAAAGATGGTTGCGCAGGACTTGCCCTACATGAGCTGTCGTTCCACAGAGTTTTGTTGAGTTACAAAGAAAACAATGTGAACACAAGTATATTATATAAAAATATAGTATAGGTGGCCAAGAAAAAAATTTAAATCTTGTTAGAAGTACCTAAAATATCCTTAATACATTTTAAGAAATCAATGATCAGCAGGAATATAAATTTCGATTGGTGTATATGGAAAACAATTACTTTTTCATTTTAGATTGAACACAAAACAACAATTTTTTTAATTTCGATTAAATTTTTATAACTAGCACCTAAAATATACAGTAATACATTTTAAGAAATAAATAGTTAAGAGGAATATAATTTTCGTTTATCATATAAAGTATAACACTAATATTTTTCTCTATGCAGATTATAAAAATATTTTTTTCTTTCTTAAATACTGCAATGGAAAATTCCTTCCCATGAATGCGCTTAATAAATCTCCATTCCCAAAATATCACTATATCATATAGATATGTAGTTAAACAATGTTCACAATATGTTTATATTATGCATTTTAACATAAAGCACTTTTTCAAACTAATATTTCTAACAAAATAAATAAACAAAATTATTCAATGAATTCTTAAATGCATAACAGTATTCATGAAATATTAAATTTAAAACCAAATAAATATCTATATGATACTAATCAAACATTTAATTCTTTCTCTTTCAATAAATTGAATATTTTCAAGATAAAATATTAGAAATTTATGAATATAATTTAAAAAATCACGACATAATATTTACAATTCAACTTTATTCACAATATATTAATATTATAAATATATTAATATAAAAACATTTTTATTGAATGTGAAACCTTTCTTACAAAATAACTCTAAATAAACTACAAACAAAGTTAAAGTGAATTATTATGAGAAAAAAGGGCAATGTGTGTTAAATACTAAATTTAAAACTAAATAAAAATTGTTATAATGCTGGCAAATTTATTTGATTCTTTTCTTTAAATAGAAAATTTTATGATAAAATATATATTTCGAATCATTTAGAACCACAAGATTAAAAGACTATTTTCAGCATTAATTAATGAAATATATATATATATATATATATATATATATATATATATATATATATATATATATATATATATATTCGTATTTCTACTACTATTAAAAAAGAAAATATGCTTTAAAGTCTCTAGCAATATCCATTCGGAAAGAATATCTCCTTCATAAATATATAAATACTTTAGTATCTGTAGAGAGATTTATTGTTGAATAATTAAAATAAATTGAAAGAAAACTTCCAGTTGTTTTTATAATATTTTTTATCATTTTCATATTACTTTATATATAATGTTATATATTACTTTATATATAAATTATTTCATATGAAAAATTCGTAATCATATTTATATATTTACCATAACTTATTTACCATAGTCTTAATTTTAAAATAAGTAAATAAACATTTTTGATATAAATTTAATGTTATTTTGGTTGAACCTTGTTTTTTTGGTTTGAACTACTGGAATTTAAATGTATTTATGGGTATTTTTTGTAAAGTATTCCATTGAATTTTTCGATTGCTTTTGGTTTCCTTAATAACTTTAAGCTCAGTTTTCTGAGTTTCACGCGTAAAGATGGATTCATCTAACTACTAGAAATTAAAGTAGAGTTTTTCTTCAACGTTTGACATCTAATTTATGAAGTCACTACAGTGTATCGAAACAATATATTTGCCTATACTTTTAATAAATGTTTTTCCGTGAATATTAATTAGAAATAAAAACACTGGTTATTGCATTGAAAAATTTAGTTCCATAGCCAATACTTTTCTAATCATATTGTTGGGGGCATTAACACACAGAAAATATCATTTTAGACACCCTGTTAGAATGTGAATTATTCGCAGTAGATATTTTACTTGTTATATATAAGCTTCTCTTCTTATATTAATAGTAGTAACAAAAAGCATAAGCGTCCTAAAATATCACTTTTGACTTCAAATTCCAAACTTAATCATATACTGAATGAATAAGCGTTTCTGGTCGGATTTAATACTCGAAAAATTGTTTTAACATCGCATTACAATTTGAATAATTTGCAATTGATATTATTCTTGTTATATCATGACGATGCATTGCATTTTCAAATCATCCTATTAATGATTGCATTTCATTAATGAATGTATGTGGGCGTAATAAGAATTTTCCGTAATTAACAGGAAACTTCATTCAGTTAAATATGAGATGCTTTATATGTATAAAATTTATTAAAGACATCTTAGCTATACTATTATAGAATTATTTGATATAGATGGAACAATATAACTAAATATTGGTTTGATTACTTTTAATATGAATATGTCATCAAATACAGTTGATACTTTATACACTCTAAAAAAAAGCACTGTAATTTTACAGCAAAATGTGCTGGCGTTTTGGGCGCCAGTACAATATGCTGTAAATTTTACAGCATATTCGTAAAACTTTTACAGTTCTTTTTGCTGTAATTTTTACAGCAGTTTTCACTGTAATTTTACAGCCCTTTCCACTGTAATTTTACAGCACTTTTAACTGTAATTTTTACAGCACTTTTTATTGTTATTTTTACAGCACTTTTTATTGTTATTTTTATAGCACATTTTACTATGCATTTTGCTGCATATTCTACAAAACCTACTGCAATAGCTATTTACAGCTATCATCATGTTTTGTAAAGATAACAGTAGAGTATAAATCAATTTTGAAAACACATTAGCTAATTTCTTAATTATGGGCCAACTATTATTAAGCAATCTTTTATATAATATACAAAGTACAAAAACATAACTAATGTTATATTGCAGAAGATGTCATTTTTCAGAACATTTTGAGATCAATAGTTTAACTTTCAATACCTAACGAGATTGTTTAACTTTCTTACCTCAAAATCTTGGATCAAATCGTAACTTACTTGAATAGTTAAGAAGGTTGAATTTTTTTATTACATATTTTTTTAAAAAAATTAAGAAATAGCAGTTATATTGAATAAGATACAAAGCTTAGCATAAAATTGATTTTTGATATATCTGTGATTATACAGATTTAGGATAAAAAGAAACCTTACAAAACATTCCATTTTATTAAAAATACCAAAGGGGAATTAGTTAATGAAGTAGTATTTTAATTATACTGTAAAGACAAAAAGTTTTCTTTTTGATATTGCTTAAAGTAATTGATTTTTTTCTATTATAATGTAAGCAAATAAAGATTCTGAGAAAAAAAGCAATATAGTTGACAATACACAAATAATTGTAAAGAATTTTTTTATTTACATTTTAATAATTATAGCCATTTAAAGTTGTATAAAGTATTTAAAAGTGACAAAAACATGTGCTTGGATTTCTTCCTTGACATATTTTTTAGATTTCGTTCCCCGCGAGGGATTAAAGTTGAACAAACAAGCACCTGAAAAACAAAAAAATAGACACATGAATAACTAATTTGAAATATCAAGAGCTGAATATTTCAGAGGAAAAGTTGTTTAATAGTTCAATAAAATATTTAGAAATTTTTATTGTTTTATATAATTGATTGAATTTCCCTAAAATATACTTCTCTTAATAGTTAACAAGTGGTTGTTACATTTATGCAATCACAAACATTTTGATGATAAAAATTATTTCAAGGGATTTTAGCAATTTCATGATAAGAATTTTTGGTAATGAAGGTCTCACTTTTTATGAAAATGATAAAATCTTTACTTCAATTAAATCATTCTAACTGATGTTTTCTATCTCGAGAAACTAATTTGTAATTGATTTAATTAAAAGAGAATATAGATTTGGTTTTATAAGGATTCATTTATGTTATTGAAAATTATATCCTCTGAAAAGCAAATCATAACACTTCCAATTGTGAATTACAAATTTTTAGAAATAAAGTGCGAAATATGAACTTTATGCCCACATTTTAAAGATAACATACAAAAACCGATTTTAAGTTAAAAAAAATAATTTTGTAGGGAATATGGAAACATTTCTTTTACATGCATATATTTACAATTTAAAAACATTTCCATCGAAAATAAACAGAAAAATTAAAATGCTATAATGTGTCAAAGTAACAATAATTTATGAAATGACATTTTATAAAACATTTGCTTAAAACTGAATTTATTTAATTCGTAAATAGTTACCTCAAAAGTGAAATCTAAGTTGTCATAGAGTGAGATCAAAGTTGTATTTCCCGCTAAGAAAACTTTAATTTCAATAAAAAATTACATGAAATAGTGCAAAATTAGGAAATATAAAAAAATTTGCTGTTCATTAGGTCTGCATACTTGCGTCATTATATACGTACTTAGAGATAAATAAAGAATACAATTGAAGTTGTATCAAAAAAGATATATTTAACTAAAACAATTTATTTAGATTTTCTTAGAATTTTATATATTCATATGATTTATTTTAAATAGAATGTAAGCAGAGTAAACAATTTTTGATGAGGTCAATAAATGTAACAACAAATTTTTGCTTTTGAGTTAAAACACTTCAAACCTTATGAAATATGTAAATAATACATACCACAAATTAATAGACATGGTGTGCAAGGTAAGTCTGTAATATCTACTGCATCCTGAGAAGATGCGGAAATCTAAAACCAATAAACAAATTCCTGATTAATTTATTTATGATTAACTTTTATATTCATTTCTAAATTTCTTATTTATAATTTACTAAGCAGTAATTTTTTTAAAATAAAATTTTGAGTACTTTACTGCAGTACTTCTAAATATTTTTTCAAGTCTTCTCCAAAATCTGCTGATAGAAGAATAATAAACGCTCCAATATCCTCTTTTCCATCCAATTCCTCAATGGTTGAAAATTGTATTTTACAACCTCCATGAGGAGAAGTTTTTAAGAAATTAACAATTCTTTTAATTTTGTTAGCTGATGCAAACTTAAGTCTTTCATTTAAATCTACAGCAGTTAAACACTTAAAATGGTCCAAAATGCTTTGCTTTAAAAATAAGCAAGGCCATCTTTTTTTAATGTGGAAATATCACTAGGTGTGTTAATATTTTTTCTTTGAAATGGAGAAGCCTCATATTAATTTTACAGCCTCTTCAATCATAACATCAAAAAACACACTGCATTTTGGCCTCTTGTCGGACATCACAATGAAGGATAAATAGAAAACTTTTAGAAATATGGCTGAATCTTTCAAATATGGCTGAAGTCGGTAAGAAGAGGCTTTACTCTGAATAGTCTTACTACTAAAAGTTATTTGTGATTATTCTATTTTTAAAACTTCCTTTACAAATCAAACATTTTCTTCATAAATTCTTATTTTCTCTAAACATAGGTATATTTAAAAATTTTTTTAAAAAGTGTGACTATATTGGAAGGTAATATTTAATGTGCACAGTAGTATTAGAAAAATCTTGAGCACAATATGTTTTAAATATGTTAAGCAAGAACAAATTACAAAGTTTTCACTCATGTATTTGTTTCTTAATTATAATTTTAAATTAGCTTTTATTTTTATGAATTTCAGATTTCTTCACTAACATGTAAATAAATCATAAATAGCACTACAAATTTTGCAATTTTTTAATAAAATAAAGTTAAATTTGCAGTAATAATGTAATTTTTTTCAAAAAAAATGTGTTGCCAGAAATTTTGTTTTATAAATATCAAACTACCAACAAGATTTCCCAAACAGGTTTTTAATTAATTTTCTAATTAGTAATATAAATTTAAAAAATTAATCATGGTTATAAAATAATAAACTTTACATTTTCTAAATAAATCACCTTAATTCGAATAGTACTTCTTAATATGTATTTAAAAATGTTTCTTATATATTTGTTATAAAATAATGATTTTAAAAAATAAATATTTTAAAAAACATTACATTTTCCATTGAAATGCATTTTTACATTTCATGCAAATTCTAAACACAAGACCATTTATTCTAATAAATATCATTAATTGTAATATTATTTTATTAAAAGAATTTACAAACATTTGTGCCTAAAAAAATTAGAATGCAATTTAACAATCTGTATTAAAAAATAAACATTTTTTAATAAAATTCTAATCAAAAAATTATTAAAAATATAAAA
Organism: Latrodectus hesperus; assembly: GCA_037975125.1. Lineage (NCBI taxonomy): Eukaryota > Metazoa > Arthropoda > Arachnida > Araneae > Theridiidae > Latrodectus > Latrodectus hesperus. Next base: position 3,366,735 of record JAJQOW010000018.1, on the reverse strand, counting down.
ATTATATTTAGTTAATACACAATAAATTATATCATTTTACAATGACAGAAAAATCAGGACTTTTCCACAACGAAATAAAATAGAAATTCCGTTAATATATTTAATAATATATATCTAAAAGAATATAACAATAGACGATTATTCACTTTTAGTTTCGAAAGAAATATAGCTAAGCAATTTTATAACAATGGAAGCACTTAAATACAATTCTAATTTCATCAAAAAATTGATAATTAAAGTACTAATCAATTATGTTACCAAACTACTATAAAATATTTTAAATATTAATAAAAAGTAAGTAAAAAATATTGACACTAAATTAATACTAGTAAATATGATCGTTTGTAAATTCAGCTTAGAATTTTTTGAAATGTTCAGTCAAATTTATAAGAATTTATAAATATCAAAGTTAGCTAACAACTTGCATAATAAACAATATGAAAAGTATACGTTACCTTATATTTGGTGGTTAAATTTCAATAGAACTTCAACTAAAGGAATAATTATTCTCAAAATATCACCAACTTCACTAAGCGAAAACAAGTGCAAATAAATGGCGAAATTAATTTGATTCATTTGTCACAGGAACAGAAGAAACTTTTATCCCGCCAATTCAATGCGCATGCCCAGCAAACGATTTTCTGCGGCTGAATTTTACAGTAAAATTTACTGTAATCATTAGTGTTCCTATGACAGCTATTTAAATAACAGTGATTTTTACTGTATTTCTTCCGTTTTTTTTTACAGTGTACACATGTAAAGAAATGAAAATCATTTAAATTATATATATAATACGCAATACAGTAAATACTAATTATTAAGAATTTTACAAATGAAATACATCAGTTTTCTTGCTGAAGAAAGGTGTTTTTGTTTTTATCATCAGTTAATCCATTTTAATCATCAGTTTATTGTGGCTGTTATGTTTGATTAGAGCCCATGCAACTTTAATAAATTTTGTGGTAGATACGTATATTTTTATGTTAGAGTTTCATTAATTAAACGACTAATAAATCAATGAATTAAGTTTTCTAATTTAGTGAATTTTATCACTTTTATTGGGGTACACAATATTCTTTCATAAAAAACAAATTTTTTTATTTGATTTAAGCTTGCTTTTTTAACTTTTGGAACTTGTTTAGATTCCATGTAATGAGATCGTGCATTTCTTTGACAAGAGTGTATTATGGATTTTATTTTTTGAAAATAATTAGCTAACTAGTTAACAAGACGAATACCCGAAATGTTATGATGCACTTATAATAAAAATATTCCAGTTTATTTACTATTTATTTTAAAGTACCTGCTGTGTGTTTTTATGCTTTTCATTTTGCACTGGAAGAGAAAATATTATAAAATTTTGTAGCAGCATTCAAAAAATAATTTGACTTTTAAGAACGTAACTGTGTATAAATTATGCTTGAAATATCTAAGTCAGCTATAATGTTTAAAATGTAATTTTAAAGTTTTAATAATGAACAATTTTAATTAGATAATTGAATATTGTGTGTGTGTTAGAATAAGCTAAAATTTTAGTTATTATAAATTAGAATAGCTAAATAACCAAGTTTTTGAATAATAAATGCAGATTTTATTGTATATATTATACGTTGATTACAATTGAATCAAAGCATACTTATAATAAAGCATAATTAAGCATAATTTCTTACAACCTATACTAATTTAAATTTGTGAAGGCCTTGTAGTAATAAAATAACATTTTGTACTTGCATACATTTGCAAAAACTGATAACTTCTGACGCATATCACAATCAATTTATTTCTCCAGAAAATATTATAACAAAATTTGAAATTATTTTATTTTTGCTTAGAACATAGAAAAATGATACAGCATGCAATCAATAGATTAAAAAATTATATTATAATTTATATTTTTTATTTTTTATTTTAACGAGTTAAAAATAGTTTTTTATTCATTTAATAATTGCAAAAATTATTATATGAATAAAAATTATTAAATGAACTCTTACTATTGCTATTACTATTTAATCACATATGTATAAATTTGCTCCTTTAATGTAAATTTATTGAAGAAACTTACATTTCACTTATATTGATGAACACATACCATTAAAATAGTCATGGAAATATTTCGAAGTAGTGTTGAATGAGTTAATTAAGTAGATATCATAATATTAAAATCTAAATGATTGTGTGAAATTTGATGTTGACATTGCTTAGTGTAACTGGAAACAAAAGCCAACAAGGAACATACGACATAGGGACGTCTCCTTAAAGTAACTTACATAAATTAATAATACCACCATCTTAATTATAAATTCTCCTTTACATTTCTAGATCAAAGGAATCACTTAAGACTGCTTCTAATTAAGGTTCTTTTGTCCACACGTTGGTCTAAGTAATTTCAATAATCCTCCAATTATCATGAACCTATTATTAATTAAAATAAAAATACTACTGAAAAATTAGATTCTTTTTATCTCAGACTTATTAATTATTTGTCTACTTAAACATTTATACATTCTATTTCCTAGACGGAATAAACAAAATATTTTATCTAAAAATTCATTAAAATCTTTATAATTAAATTTTCTTATCTGATCCTATTAATATAAAAATCAATCTATTTAAAAAAATTACTTACAGTACTCTCTATATATAAGTAAGAAAAATATAAATCCTACTTACTTTTTCACGTGAAATATTTAATTCCTTTTTTCTTTATTTTTCAAAAGTAATTTTTAATTAATCACAAATATATATATAAGAACATGTAGTTAGACCATAAAATTTTAAGAGTGATTTTTAATAAATTTTAAATGCATATTTTATGTTTATTTTACTAACAAAAATTAGATATATTTAAACTTAATACTAAACTAATTATGCAGTATTTCATCACATGCTTTTCTTATAATAAAGTAATGTTATTTTATACATGAATTTTCACTTCTGTAAAAATTTATTTTGTTACTAAAATAAGAAATCTTTATAAAATATTTTTGTGTAACATTACTTCAGGAGAGTAGAAATTATGTTTCACATAAAAAAATTAATTTCACTCGTTATTTTTCCTTGTCTAGCGGAAATATTAATGGATATTATTCGTATTTTTTCTATTGATTGAATGTGTTGATGTACTAAGCATTCTGCTAGCACATGGCAGATGGCTGTAATTTCAAAGAACCCTTCTGTGAAATACTAACAAGGAAAAAAATTCGACTCCTTGATTTAATGAGTATATTAAAGAATTTTTATTCCTGCGAAACAAAAATAACAATATTTATAAGAGTAAAAATTATTAATATTTGCAAATTACACTGAAATTAGAGAACTTAGAAAATGTCGTGATTATCTAACTTTCAGCTCGAGACTGAAATTTAACGAGTAAATGCTTAAAAGTAATAAAGCTTTTAACACACATTTTTCATTTTTTTCAAAGATTTCAATACTTGCTCCACTAGTTGCAGGGTATTTGCTTTCAGAGGTTTCACATCGTATTTGCCAACGTCCATCTGTCCGGTGGAGCATAAAGGGGATTCATCAGAAAACGCCACGTTCTATCTCTCAGTAGACGTCCAGTTGAGGCACTCCTGTGAAATTTCCAGCTTTCGTCGTCGGTTAACAGCAGTCAGCATCTGTGCATGAATCGGGTGTCTGCTTCGGAGTCCCAGAACAGTGTCTACAGTGTACCAACAGTGTCTTCTGAACCACAGCAGCGTTCGCTGAACTGTGGTTCAGAAGACACTGTTGGTAGCCTTTTGGTTGATCTGGGTGATCATTTGCTCAACGATAGCACATCTATTCGTCCAAACACTTCTCACCCTTCATTCATTGATGACATCTATGGCACCATATTTGTCCCATCACTGATTTTGGACAATGCCATTTTGCTATGAACAATATATATATATATATATATATATATATATATATATATATATATATATATATATATATATATATATATATATATATATATATATATATATATATATATATATATATATATATATATATATATATACATATATATATATATATATATATATATATTTTTTACCACGGCGTGGTACGCGAACAATTCATAAACTTATCCGTTTCGGAAATGCTTCCCCACTAGGCCTAAAAGCTAATAATCATGTCCTGTGGATGCCGGATCACTCTTTTTGTTTCTGCATTACGCCAATGATTACAATGTTTTCCGAAGCCCTCACTCACCCTTTACGTACGCATCTCTGTACTGAATTGTTACTTGCCTTCTGTGCTCCGTTATTGAACCTCTGATATCGAAAGTACGCGGGGGTCACATTAATGTGACTGCACTGTGTAAATAACTGTGGTTAATCTGTCATTTAGACCAATCATGAATGAAAAAATGGCAATCAATTTCTAAGCATATTTCATACAAGTCTAAATGACCCATTATACTACACAGAATTTTTAAATTTTCACACTGTATTTATTCCACTAAGCGTTAGTAGAATTTTTCTTTATAGGATTCCATTCCATCTTTTAACCTGAAAATCAAAATTTAATGTGTATGAAAATTTTTTATGCATAATAGTAATTAATTGCATTGCATATCATTTCATTTTCTAAAATAGCAAATATATCAGAAGATAATTATTAAATTAGTAAACAAAAACAAATAATATAAAAGTAACTAATTTAATGTTAATAATGTAATTATTTTAATTAATAACAATTCAAGCGAGGTTACTTTAACGGTTTCTGACGAATAGCTCAGTTCTAAGATAGATGAAATTCAACAACGTATCTTTTGGATCAAATAACTGTCACCTCCTCAGTACTGGCAAGCATAATAAAAGTTGTAATTGTCATGAAAAATGATACTTGAATATATTTTACAGACAAAAGTTTCCATTTAAATTTTACATTGTGCTAAGTATAACTAAAAACGTTAAATATTCTGTTTCAAACTTTTATTAAAGTTACTTAATTCGTCTCTATTGATCTTAAGCACATTTTTAAGATGTTGAACGTAGTTCTTATATTCAATTTTCATAAATATTAGAAACTTTTACTGCGGTTAAGGCATTTTGAAAACAATATGTAAATTTTAATAAAATTTATTATGTGTTGTTTCAATTTTAGTTGCATAGCTCAAGTTCTCTGCATTTATGATTACATCATTATTATTTATATGGTGCTTTATTTTATTTAGAACAAAATTTATGAAATAAATAGTTAAATTGTGTAACTTAAGTTATAAGATAAATTGTTGAAT